>OX421452.1:11203119-11208119 GCA_949126865.1 Montipora capitata | reverse complement strand
TTTGCTGTCAAAAAAGAACTCGGAATTCATTTTATTATATAAAGCTCAGCAGTTTATTAAATGAATTCAAATTTTTTCAAAATAAAAGTAAGCGATAAGTAAGCGCTTCAAAATTTTCTACCGTAGGCATTCAACATTTTAATTAATGCAATTTACAGTTCCCGAAGCTCTTCCTGAGTTGCTTGGTCAATTGTTCAGCAAGAATCTTTCTTTATCTCGACGGTAGTGAGCCATTGGAAGAGATGCGAAATATCAGTAATATAGGTGTTTTCAACGCAACGTGAATACAGTGCAGATCTCCCGGTATCGACATTAGTTTCCTGTCGTGTAACGTCATAATGTTATTTTCTTGCGCCTTATGATTGAGGAATGCAAACACTTCGTGAACTTTGCATCCGCGAGAAAAATTAGTGATAGACGTTAGCATTTTTTTAATTTTTATTTTTTAATTACAATATTATTTGCAACTCACATTACTTACAATGCCTATCGTATTATTGACGACACTATTTACAATCCTACCAGAAGTATTAGTATTGAAAGGAGCACTAATTACAGTTACAGAACTTACAAAACTAACCATAACTACAATCCCTACCCCCAAAAAATAACCATTACACTAAAAGATTCTGAAGACCCACCGAATTGTGCCTTAGAGTCTCTTATATATTACCATAACGCCCTATGTAAACTTCAGATTCATATTCCAAAAGCCTTAGATTTAAAGCCATTAAAATTTGGGATTACTTGATTCCTCTGCAGTTTCAAATGTAAAGGTTTGCGATAAGGAAGAGATAATTAAGTAAGAGGTATGGCTAGATGTTAGTAGTCTTCCTTCGTTTGGTTAGTCGAAGTGGGCAAGGCAGTTGCTGCGTTTTGTTCCTTAATTCTGGTCACATGTTTGATTTTTCGTTCCTTCAGTCTTCAACCTCTTACAAGACCAGCGAGGCGCTTCCCGTCGTATAATGGCGTCGCAGATTTTTGCATTTCGGCTGTGAGTTCCCATTTATTGACTTGAACGGTGTCTCGATGCGTTGCCTCTACATCACAATGTGTTGGATAACTTTTGATTTTGCTGCGGTAAAACATTGACAACTCTTCAACTTCAAAGAATACTGTTCTGTTGTTCTTCTTTTCAATGTTGTACTTTTATTGACAACTGGCACATAGTTCTTTAAACCTTTGAGTCCCTTCTATCCATTTTTTCTTCTGTATCTTCTAAAGACAAGACGTTTCAAGGCAAGGAGTCTAGCTGTTATTTTGCTTTTACTCCGCATCTGACATGCTTTAAAAAACCTGCTTTTTCAGGTAAGGCAGAGTGTACTTTGATTTTTTTATCATTGCAAGCACGTTTGCTTTTTGCGGGGTCCGAGTTAAAAATCCTTAAAACCACATCTGATGACACCCTCAACAAAATTCATTCCTCGAGTGTGCCCCACGAGATGAGTACAGTTGTGGTCGCATCAAGAACCGAGGTTCCCAATGCGGGCAAGAATAAAATTCATCGGTCGACTGCATGCTGATTTTGTGAAACGAAGCATGAGTCAAATAGAAGTTAACCGATATCTATGAGTGGAAACAAGTAAAATTTTGATCAAGACCAAAGAGAAATTACTGGATTTGCATTACGTAAAAGTAGAGCCTTCGGGAAAACAGTGTTATATCTATAGTGGTGTTGTCTGTCCAACTTGAGCCTTATCTGCTACGTTCCTGTGCGTGTTCACCTCTTCTGTGTTCGCTCCTTCTTTGCCAGATACAATGATATCTTTCCGACATCGTTTGCATAGGAGTAGCTTGCGAAATTCACGTCTGAAAGCGGAATTCATTCCGGCATACACGAATGGGTTTATTGTGCTGGAGAAATAGAGGAAAAACATACACAAGAGTTCGACATTTCGAGGCATTTTTTCCACAAAGAAGAAACGTCGTAAGATTACAATTATCCAAAATGGTACCCAACATACCATAAAGGCAAACACGACTGCAAAGAGGGATTTACTGATATTTATTTCGTGCCTGCTGATACCAGTGTTAACGCCTTCCTGAATATTAGTTGAAGCATTTTCGTTGTGCTGGCATATCATCTTCCCGACTTTTCGGTAACAAAAAGCAGTTGTTATCAGAGGTGTCAAAAAGAAGAGAATGAGGACAATGCAGTAATGAATCATTTTCCCAGCATAGCTGTGATGTTCGATGGAGCAGTGCGCATACCCTGGAATAAACCGGTGCTCTTGAAAACCTGCAAACGGCGGAACGGCAACGTAGCAAGCAACAACGATCCACACGCACATGAGGAAAGCAATAGACTTCCTCTTTGAAAACCATTTCCTGTAAATCTCGTCTGGCTTGCACATCCTCACATACCGATTCACGGCCGTCAGACCCATCGTTACGGGGGAAACGTACATCACAAACAAGCTGAAGAAAGCGTTAAATTGGCAAACCAGGTCACCGAAAACCCATTTACTGGTTAAAAGCACACCACAAACGAAGGGCATTACAAAAATGGCGGACAGCAGATCGCTTACTGCTAGGGCAACGATGTACAAGTTAGTAATTGACCGAAGTCGAACGTTCTTGAAAACTGCGATGCAGACAAACGTGTTTCCTGTCAGCGAAAAAACGTTTAACGTTAGTATCGAGAAAACCTCCACAATAGTTATAAAGAGACTGCGAGAACTCAGTTCATCGGTCATTTTAGAGCAACGTCTCAAGAAAATGGCTTTGTCAATCCAATAAATTTACACCACAATAAAAAAAAAAGCAGTCAATTTTGGTTGCTACATATCTCGTCAGCCAATAACTTGTCGTCTTCTCAAAGTCATAGCGTCTAAAGATTTGAACTTTTTGGACATGTTTATCCTATATCAAAACTGTTTATCTTATTAATTTGTTCAGAATGATATCTGCACTAAATTCAAAATCACAAAAGAGGGTGTGAATGGGGCTAACCGACTAGCGACAAAAGGCTAGAAAATATTACTGACTACTGACAAAACGAGGGAAAAATTACCGACTAGCGACAAAAAAATTAACTGGGATTTACCGACAACCGAGAAAGGTCGAAAATTTTAACCCACAACCGACAAAGTACTAAAATTTTAACCGACAACCGACATGTGGACCCCCCCATTCAGACCCTCACAAAAGCTTCTAAAAGTGTAAGGAAATTTGTCACGTTTGTTTTTTCAAACATAACTTAGTAATGTGGTTTCACTATTCAGCTGCTACGCGTGGAAAATTCACCATCGTTAAAACTGATTTCAATATGGGGTCATCCACCTTATTTATACCGAAGATTCTTGAAACCTACTGAAACAATTTGAAATTCAATATTATTTGTCAATGTTTCAAAGCCTTGGCCTCAGTCTGTTTACAGCTGAGTAGTATGTCTCTTCCTCAGTTAAAATATTCTTTACCTTTAATAGTTCAGCAAATACAAAAGACTGCAAGTATTGACAGGAGAACCCTTAACAGGAAATTAATACCTCCCTTACGGAAGGATTACTTTGAGATACAATAAGTAAGAATTAAACAGATAAAATCATAAATACATAGACTAGTGGAAACTATGTACAGTAATAAACTAGAAAAAATATTAAACAGAAAGGCTTTGTTTGCTACATGTCTCGTCAGCCAATAACTTGTCTTCTCAATGTCGTAGTGTCTAAAGATTTGAACTTTTTGCACATGTTTATCCCTATATGAAAATTGGTTATCTTGTTCATTTGTACAGAATGATATCTGCACTAATTCAAAATCACATAAGCTTATAAAAGTGTAAGGAAATCTGTCAAGTTTGTTTTCTCGAACAAAACTTCGTAATGTGGTTTTACTGTTCAGCTGCTACTCCTGGAAAATCCTCCAGAGTAAAACTGATTTCAATATTTGGTCCTCCACCTTATTATGCCAAAGGACTGAAGTGTAGAATTCCTGAAACATACTGAAATAACTTGAATTTCATTATTATTTGTTAATGTTTCAAAGCCTTGGCCTTAGGCTGTTCACGGCTGAGTAGTGTGTCTCTTTCTCAGTTAAAGTGCTACTATGATCAAAAAAACATTTTCTTTTTTTCTTAAGAGTTTGAAAGCGTGTTCGCTTAACACCTGACTGGTAAAAATGTGAGCTTTGATTTTTATCCAAGGGCAGTTTATTTTGAGTGTACGGTTTGGATTTCACGGTCCGCCATTACTCACGTTCAAAACTGACCGATTGGACCTCAGAGGGTTGGATCTAGCGAAAAGAGAAGTCATTTACTCACTAGCTTAAATTTTCAGCGTGTAAACGCAACTTATGTTATATGCAAAACACGACTTTAAAAGTGTGAAAGCCCGAAACTCCCGTGCTGCATATTAATTCAGCCGCCTACACACGCATTGCATTCTTAAACCAGTGAGTCTCTGACGTCATTTTCTCCTCGATCCAGCTCTCTCAAGATTTTAAAGTTTGTAATGGCGGACCAATAGATAACAAAATTCCAATTAAAATAAACAGGTCTTTTTAAAATCAGAACTTAAAATTTGGGTTACTTAGTGTTAAGTTAACATAGTTTTAAAATTCAAAGAAATAGAAGAATTGTTTTTTGGTCGCAGTAGCGCTTTAAAATATTCTTTATTTTTAATAGTTTAGCAATACAAAAGACTACAATTATTGACAGGAGAACCCTCAACAGAAATTAATCTGACTTCCCTCGAGCTCACGGAAGGGTTACTTCGAGATACAATACGTGAGAATTAAACAGATAAAATCAGAAATACGTAGACTAGTGGAAATTATATGTACGATAATAAACTAGAAATAAAATTAAAACGGAAGAGCCTTGTCAATCCAATAGATATTCATCATAAAAAATTAATAATAATAATAATAATAATAATAATAATAATAAATAAAAACAGCCAGTTTTGTTTGCTACATGTTTCGTCAGCCAATAACTTGTCGTCTTCTCAATAATGTCATGGTGTCGAAAGATTTGAACGTTTTGGGCACGTTTATGCCTA
>OX421452.1:11193119-11198119 GCA_949126865.1 Montipora capitata | reverse complement strand
CAAATTATGATCACATCTTGCTTGAAAATAATCGGTGTTTCATATGGTACCATAACATTGCTGTTACTTGATACAGTGTTGTAGCGTTATTCGATCTAAACAGAGAGTCTTCTTAGTGTTAAAACCCTTTCGAGCCTCCTTAAGACGTGAATTCATGAGAAATTCGACGTATGGTGGAATCAAAGTGCAAGCTGTTTCACTATGACCAAGGATCGAAGTCCATCTTCGTATTTCATTTCTAGCGAGTCGCTTAAATGTCAGAGACCACAACATCATCGTTTGTTGATAACACATTTACTATGTTCGCTCTAAAATTTTCTATTTGAATATTTTGAAGAAAAATCTGCATTTAGATGAGAGGAACTGGATGCAGTGGTTGTGTTTATTTGTTGCACGAATTATAAAACCGCAAGCGGCGAGTAAAACACGGCTGAATTTTTTCGCTGCTTATCGTCTTTCGACTTCAAAGCCGTCTGTTGGAAATAAATGCACTCTCTTTCAGCCTTGAAATTGCGTGTTAATCTTGATAATATGTCTGGTTTATCGCAGAGAAAACAAAAATATTTATGTGTGAGTGCTTGAACCGCCGACAGTGTTCCCGGTCACACTTCACTGAATTCAGCTGTCACGCAGAAAACAAACATGCCATCATATTTGTGATCTGAAGCCGTATTTAGTCTAGCAAAAAAAAATTAACGTCTTTTAAAATCTGTGAGTGTGAAAATACTGCGCATGCCACCTCATGACACTGCCCCTTTAAACATGCCTCGATGCGTTGCCTCTACATTACCATATGTTGCATAATTTTGATTCTGCTGTGGTCAAAGATCGACAGCTCACCAACTTCAAAGAATACTAGTACTGTTCTGTTGCTTTTATTTTGTTTTAATTCTTATTGACAACTGGAGCACAGTTCTTAAAAACCTTGCGTCCCCTCTCCTTTTATCCTTCTTTTCTTTTGTGTTTTCTAAAGACAATGCTTAAAGGCATGGAATCTAGTAGTTATTTTGCTTCTACTTCGCGTCTGAAGCATGCTAAACAAAGCTGCTTTTTTCAGGAAAGGCAGGGTATACTTTTAATGTTTGTCCATGCATTTAATTTTTGCGGGGTCCGTGTGAAAAATCCTTAAAACCGCATCTGATTACAACGGCAACAAAATTTATCCCAGCTAGAGTGTGTCCCATGAGATGGGTACACTTGTGGCCTAATTGTATTAATGGAGAGCTTGACAACATTAGCTTATGGCTACCAAGTAATCAGATGGTTGTACATCCAGGAAAATCAGAGGTCATGAAAATCGGAACTCAAAGAAGTCTAAAAAATTCTAATGATCTAAATATCTTTATTCACGATCATCGTCTCAAGGAAGTTACAAACTATAAATATCTTGGTGTGTACGTCGATAGTACCTTGACTTGGAAAGAGCATCTTTCATATATGCAAAAAAGGACGTATCCAAAAATCCGTGTTATAAACAGACTTTCTAGTTTCCTGACTAGAAGCGTTCTATTGAAGATCTATAAACAAACGATGCTACCAACTTGGATTACGGATGTTCTGTTTGGATGAAATGTTTGAATTTAATGATAGACAGCCTAGAAAGGCTCCAAAATCAGGTTTTGCGCACCATACTCAAAACTAACAGGACTTCATGCACTCAGAGTATGAGATCTAAAATGGGACTCTTAACATTAAGAAATCGAAAGCGTTTTCTGAGATTTCAGTTGGTCTATAAAATCATCAACGTCTATAGCTGTCCAAACCAACTAAAAGGCTATCTACCTCGTTGATCAAGTCCAACAAGTCTGCACGGGAGAGATTTCAGAGACAACACTACACTACAATTACCAAAAGCAAATACAGCAGTTGCACAAAAAACATTTCAACATTCTGCAGCGAAGGATTGGAACGATTTACCAATATCAATAAGATCAATTACAACCTTTTCATCATTCAAAGCAGCCTTATAGGTTTTTGCTAAAATCGGACGAATTAAGTCATAGATGCACGGTAAATTAAATATTGTACTTCTTATTGCTATCCCTTTTTATTTGTTAAGATAAAGTTTTATTTAAATAATTGATCTTTTCTTTTTTTGATAGTATGTGATATGATTTTACGGTTTATTATCAATTTTATGTGGTTCAGAATTATTTTTATTTATCTGCTCATGTATCAATACCAGTTTGTTTTTAAGAAACTGATACATTTTTAGCAGTTAAAACAATGCCATTATTATTATTATTATTATTATTATTATTATTAGTAGTAGTAGTAGTAGTAGTAGTAGTAGTAGTAGTAGTAGTAGTAGTAGTAGTAGTAGTAGTAGTAGTAGTAGTAGTAGTAGTAGTAGTAGTAGTAGTAGAAGTAGTATTACTATTATTAATGTTTTTTTTTTTTTTTTAATCATCATCATATTATTGAGAATCGAGGTTCGGAATTCGGGCCAAATTAAGATCCATCGGTCGACTATTGATTTTCTGAAACGAAGAGTGAGTTAAATGGAATGGAACTGATATCTATGAGTGGAACAATCTCGTACCCAGAGTCCGCGGGCTTCTTGGTCAGCGGGTGAGCGCCCGGAGAGACTCTGGGATAATCGACTTGAACTATATTTTTGATTGGCCGCTTGCGTAACAATGGCAGTCCGACAGGAAGTTGGTAAGTAATTCGGAAGACCCAGAATTTGGAGGGAGATTCAAAATCTCAGTGCTGTTTGTTTTTTTCTACCTCAGAAATATGTAAATCACAAAAATAAAAAACCGCGAGGTTTGAATTATGTCTTATACCGTACGGGAATTTTCCCACGCTGCTAAAAAAGGGATTACTGTTGCTGTTGCAACAGTACCGTGGGAAAACATTATATCAGTCTCTTTGAGGAGAAATCCGTGGAATAAGGTCTTGTCGAAGCCATTCAGAATTACGGAAACATCAAATCGTAGTAGAGGAGGACATTTGTGTCGTTTCCACAAAAATTTGTCGATCGTGTTGCTTGCACGATGGCATTTTGAACGATGGAATGTACGCTGAAACACTAAAAATACACTTACCGAAAGCGTCAGAGGTTTCCTATTCACTTGCTCCTACAGCAAACCAATGATCATTTCTCCAGTTTCTTTGAGTTTAAGGCTAAAATTTTTGTTTCTCGAACACTTTCACCCGCCATTTCTATTGTTTACGGTTTTCTCTTTTCTGTTTCCGGTTAAACTGAAGCATACGTATTAAGACCGGAACCCACGTTTTCTGGGAAAATGGGGTCGATTATCCCAGAGTCTCTCCGGGCGCTCACCCGCTGACCAAGAAGCCCGAGGACTCTGGGTACGAGATTGGTTTATGTTCTGAATTTGCATTTATGGGCGCAGTTTGATCCTCTAGGGATTTTACGCCACATCTCGGTATTTAAGCCTTGTCGCCTCTCGCGTTAGTCACTCGACACAGCCAGTTTTACCGCTCGCACCTTGCCGAGCTTAATTTTTCCTAGTATGCTGTTTAAGTTTAGTCTCGTAGTTTACAGTGACTTAGTTCGTTTTTTCTCCGCCACTACTTTATTTCTTGTATGTTAGTTTTTTCTCGTCCCCAATAAACACAACTGGTCGTGTCCTTCCTATTTCAACGTGTTGTTGCCATTCTGCTGATTAGAACTTAAACGTTTTCTCTGCGGCGGAACGCAGTGACATAGCAGAGAAGTAAAATTTTGATCAATACCAAAGAGAAATTACTGGATTTGCACTACGTAAACGTAATGCTTACGGGGAAACGGTGTGATCTCTCAACTCATTTTCGACATTGCTATTAGGATAATCATATAGTATTAACCAGCTTTGAATATACGATTATCATTATTTCATGGCACTGGCAGTTAAGGAATTCTGGGAATTGAACATTTTTCTTTTAAAACTCAACCCAGATATCCGGACTCGGCAGTCGAACATACGATCATTAGCTTACCTGTCATTGCTCCTAACCACTAAATCAGCGAATTTGAAACATAATAATCTAATTTAATTGTGATAATACCGGGCTGTAAACGTGCGCTAACACTCGCCAACTAATTATTTTAGACAACTAACGAGAAAGGTCAGACTCAGCACTTAGGCTTGATCATTGAATTATAGCGATCCTATTCTAGATGCCAGGCAATAGATAGCAATAAATAGCAAATAGTGGTCTATTGAATGGAAGCTGTCACTGTAAGCTGAAGCTCCGCGTTCAAATCCGGTCCAGGGATTACTTTTCCTTTTTTTTTCTTTTTATCTGCTACCACAAGTCCTGGGACTTAAACCAGTGTATATGACATGTAATTATAATTATTATATACTCAACCCTAGGTGATATAATGTGATTATCGTCATTCCAATCTCCAGAACATGTTGGATGTCTACAGTGGTGTTGCCTGTCCAACTTGAGCCTTATTTGATACCTTATTGTGCCTCTTCAACTCTTCTGTGTTTGCCCCTTCTCTGCCAAATGCAACGGTATTTCTACGACATCGTTTGCAGAGAAGTAGCTTGCGAAATTCTCGTCTGAAAACGGAATTCATTCCTGCATACACGAATGGGTTAATTGTGTTGGATAAAGAGAGGAAAAACATACACAAGAGTTCGACATTTCGAGGCATTTCTTCCACGAGAAAGAAACGCCGTAAGATTACAATTATCCAAAGCGGTGTCCAACATACCATGAAGGCAAACACGACTGCAAAGAGGGATTTACTGATTTTAATTTCGTGCCCGGTGATACCCGTGTTAACGCCTTGCTGAATATTAGTTAAAGCATTTTCATTGTGCTGGCGTATCATCTTCCCGACTTTTCGGTAACAGAAAATAGTTGTTATCAGAGGTGTCAAAAAGAAGAGAACGAGGACAATGCAGTAATGAATCATCTTCCCAGCATAGCTGTGATGTTCGAGGGAACACTGCGCATACCCTGGAATGAACCGGTGCCCTTGAAAACCTGCAAACCGCGGAACGGCAACGTAGCAAGCAACAGCGATCCACACA
>OX421452.1:11180619-11188119 GCA_949126865.1 Montipora capitata | reverse complement strand
CGCAAACAGAGGGTCGTCGCTGATGGAAATATTACTATATGTTGATATTAACAGAGGAATGCCTCAGGGTACAGTCCTTGGACCTCTTTTATTCTCCCTGATGGTTAACGATATAAAGCTAGTTGATTCAAACAACGGAATCTCGAAATATGCTGATGATATCACTATTAATGTACCCGTTAGAAGGAACTCTGTCACAGGGTTGACAGAAGTTAAGAATCTTGAGAACTGGGCAGCCAAAAACAGGATGTCTTTGAATTTGTCAAAAACGTGGGCAACGCTCCTGCGTAGTAGGACTACTAAGCCTGCTCCTCCTCCATTGCCTGGGATTGAGCGGAAAGAGGGGCTGAAACTTTTGGGAATCACTTTCCATGAAGATCCTTGTAATTGGGATCTTCATGTTGACAGCCCACTTTCCAGAGCTGCTAGTCGTCTAGATCTGTGTATTCTTAGGATATGCAAGTATCACGGTTACTCTAAAGATCAGCTTAGTAAAGTCTTCGACTCCTTGATAATGTCATTATTCCTGTATGGATTAGAGGTTTGCGCCTCCGCTTATCAACACAAATATTTAGAGCGGATTGACACTTTTCGGCTATCGTTTCTGCTACACTAATAAGATCATTTTGATATCTGATGTAATTACCAGTAGGGATAGTGATCTTTTTAACAGAATAATAAGTGACACTGGTCCTGTATTATATAACTTGTTCCCTCCAAAACGTTATTGGGTCCTTAGAGAAAGGGGTCATGACTTTATAATTCCTAAAGTAGAAACTGATCGATTCAAACATTAACGTTGCTTTGTAAATAGTTGTCTTTTAAAATTTATTTCGTGATATTTTCCAATTTTGTTACACACATTTTAGCTTAGCTTTGTCATTGATTGTAAAGCCACACGTATGTTGTGACTGATTTCTTAATGAAGACTTTTACTACTGGGAAGCTTTAGCAACGACGAAGGAAACGGAAACGGCAACGAGAAAGTCGTAGTTAAATGTGAATTCGCGTTACTGTAACCGCTTCGCGACTATTCAAAGCATTTTTACGACGGTGCCTACTATTGTTATTGCGCATCTCCAGATACTCGAATTCCCTATGGTGCTTATGAGTACAGGGATATATTTGCCCGGTTCAAAACTACGCGGAAAAAGCAGAATTTAGCAAGTACTCTTGGTATCCAAAAATAAAATTGGGGGTAACCATGCATTTTTCAGAGATAATTAAGCTTCAATTTGGAAAATATTGGCATACATTGCTTTGTATTTTAAAGCCTTTAACAAATATTGTTGATTAATTAAATGTTGATTAACAAAAATGCGTGGTTACCGCCAATTTTCTTTTTGGATTTCAATAACACTTGATAAGATCTGCTTTTCCCGCATATTCAGTAAACCGCACAAAAATACCTTTGGAATAGTAGGCACCGTCCTTAACGTGACAAAGGTGTGGCAAACGCTCAACAACGAAACTAGTATGAACGACGCTCAATTTAGGGGAGAAAATGAGAATTTATCCTCAAGCGCTGACGTTCTTGATAACACCTCAAATTTGGTGTTGCTTTACTGACGACGGCAAAGAAATAGCTAAATTGAAAAGATGCACGTGCAGAGCATGCAAAGCCCTTGCTCACTTAATATGTAAATTTGTGACGTTCTCGTTACCGTTGACGTTGTCATTAGGGAGCTTAAGCACGCGCGTTTTTAAGACTCCGACGGCAGCCGGAAGTGAGCTGTTTTCCCTTTTAACCTGTTTTCACGCAACCACATTTACATTGCTAAGTATCTTTTCTCCATTAGAGATGATTAATACAAAAATCTGGGAGACACCAGTGTCCTGGCACGCGAAAGTTTCTCTTCCGGTTGCCGTCCGCGTCTCAAAAACGCCCGTGCTTAAGCTCCCTTTTGTTAAAGCTCCGTATTCTTTTAAGGCCTGGCCAAACGCTCGCAACATTTCAACGCAACATCTTGCAACATTGTTGGGCACAACATGTTGCGTACGTTTGGCCACCCTGTTGCGGTATGTTGCGCGCGTTTGGCCAGTCCATTCAACACATGTCGCAACATCACGCAACAATGTTGCGTTGAAATGTTGCGAGCGTTTGGCCAGGCCTTAATTACTCGGGCCCGTAAGGGCACCGAGTTATAAAACATGTTAGATTTTAGTCTTTTTTTGTTTCGTTTTTTCAGAAACGAAACGTATCTATTTTGACTTCAGGGTGAACTATTTACACAGTGAGTAGAGTGGCCAATTAAAACAGAGCTTGTAATTGGAAATCTAAACATCTACGAGATGAAAACACAAACCTGTGAACATGTGAACCTGAAGCAGCGCAAATTATAACGCTGACAATCACAAAAGCGAAGGAAATGGGCCATAAATATGAAGTTTTGACTATGTGAATGATTTCGGGTTAGATTAAAGCGATACATTGTGGAAAAAAATCCAAAGCTATCTCTGTTCGTGTTAATGAGTAACGTAAACAAACTTCGCACTGGTGAGTCGTAGTAATAAATTGGGTTAACCAGGAACCAGTTATATTAAAGGTAGTAGCGATAACTTCCTAGGTTCACATGTAACACATGTAATGGAAGATTCACGGAAAACGGATTCTGAAATGTTATGCAGTGGCTCTTGAAGGTAAGATAGGTAATTGTAGACTATGCATCGATGTATCGTGCACATAAACCAGCATCTGTTCTTTTCTTTAACGGTTAATATTCCTTGACAGGCTAGCTTCTCAGCGTTCAGGCCCGGGTTGCTCGAAGCATGGTTAGCGCTAACCAGCGTTAACTAACATGGAAACCTACAGGTTTTGATACCTATTAACCAACGGTTAGCGCTAACCAGGCTTCGAGCAACCGGCCCCAGATATTTTGCGTCCACATTTCTATCTTTATTTCTCGAGCGTTTCAATAGACAAAGCGAGATAAATTTGACAGACCGAGTGACCCACACTACAATATTTTATCTTTTCCGCTGTCCGTACCATTCCGGAAACGAAACACTACTGTCGGTGGGATGCGTGCGCATCCACAGTACAAAATCAGTCGTGTTTTCATGGGTGTTACAAATGGAATTACCATGGGACTTTCTCACAATATCAATCGATTCTATTGACTCCCTTGGGATGTGTCGGTTATGCTGTGTGATTTCATTGGCTTCAACTTACCAGTGACGTAGCGCAGCGGTATGCACCAGAGGAGGTTGGACAGCTGTCAAGTGATAAATTTCGACCAATGAGCAGCGTTCATACAGATGTTCATGTCGGACAAAAAGTTCCATGGAGAAACTCAGAAGCCCTCGGTTAATTCGGCATTTTTTTCGCTTTGGTTTATTGATAATTCACCATTGTTATGAAGGCAATTTAAAGGTAAGACGAATTTTAATCGTACATTTTTATAATATTTTACGAAGTCCCACATTGCATTGTTTCGTTGACACGCTTCGAGTGTGCCCTTTTTAGAAATAGATTTCTCGCTTTGTGTTCACTTTGAAGTCTTCAATTATGTAACACTACATAGCATGCCAAATGGGTTTTCTATTCTACAGGTCGCTCCTACCCTCTTGCCCCCGCAACGGATTTTGAGTTATTGTAGTCGAAATACAGCAAAAAGGATTGCAAGATCTGTTGAATGTGTTCACATAACATAATGGCGCGGAATGCTACCTCTTTCCGAGGAGTACACGGGGAAAATTTGGCCAGATAAGATCTATCTTTCATGTTTTGCTGAGCTAAATGCTGCTGAAAATGTATGGAGGCTCAAGGAGGAAGCACATATCATCTGATGATACGCCAGGGAAGCTCCCAAAACAAGCACCAAGAGTCAGTTCAAGCTCGAGGAAAACCCTGTTTCACTCTAAAACCGGAGAACCATTGTTGTGTATGAAGTATTCTTGTTGATCAGTCAATTGTCCCCACAAGAGATAAGAGAGAGTGATTCATGATAGAAGAACCTTTCGATTATTTAACGTTTTTCTTCTTCTTTTAAGATTCAGAACTCACTCATCAAATAAGATTTCTGTTAAAATTTGTGATATGGCGTCAAATTACAACTGCTGATGTGGGTTCAAAAAGGCTCAAAAGAGTATTGACACTTTTTAGACATGATTGGTGGGTGGGTTATTACAACAATACTGTATCATGCTTCCATACATACGTGAAACACCAAAATTATATTTGTGCTGCCATTATTGTGATAGCATGAAGGAATCAATTGCCTATATATTATCTTCAGGTACTTGTAACTAAAAAAAAAACTTAGCAAACCCAGCTTTTCTTCTTAAAAAGTGATGAGCAAATTACCTAAACAGAAACGTTCATCTTGGTTTGCTGCTCACTTTTTGGCCAGTGCTAAGAAATGTTACTATGCTTAGCTATAACATCACTATCATTTCATATAATACCATAATGCTGCAGTCCATGGTTTCCAAGAATGTGCCATTTAGGGCTGTAACTGCTACAGCAACAAGAAAAATAAAAGACAATCATAATGTCTTTTGATCCTTTAAATTTTCAATGAAAGTGTAGACCATAATGATTGAAGCTTCTTCAGGGAACTATTAGTACACAGCTTCACTGAATTGAGCTGCTGAACCAGATGTTACAGATGATCAAAATGTGTTGGTCAGTGCAAATAAAGTTTTCTTTACTGATTTTGAATTATCTTAACTCAACCTGTGCTTGATACAAACAACAGTGTTTCAGGAAATTCCTGCCCATAATTTGTTTCCCAGAGTTCTGAGAGCAGACAACATGCTCTCAGTTTTGGGACTAATATTTCTTTTTGCAAATCTTCCCCAAAAATCTTGCAAAATTAATACTCCAAATATCGGTACCGCTATAAGTTCTTGCAGAGGAAAACCCGCTTGTTTATCTTTCCATAGTCCACTGATGCATGTTATTAAGGGCTTCTCAGATGCAACAGTTGCAATGGCATCAAGAACAAGCTTTCCAATGAGGTACATTAGATGGGGAGAGGAAGGAGTGAAAACGAGCGACTTCAGACTGTCTGAGTGCAGTAACACAGCGCTTTATTCCATAACTGTCAACTGAGCTGCATTTTGTTTTTCAGGAGATTCAACTTGTCTTTGCCTAATATGTAGCTCTAACAATACACGATATTGTTTTGGTACCGTGTATCATTTTAGTGCCATGGTAGATGTCTTAGGTAAATAGCACCCCTGAGAAGACATGTGGTTACCAGTGTAATACTAAACCCAAAAAGATTGAAGAAAATAAAAGAGAATGGAGAAACATTGATTTGAGGCTGACATGTTGACCATTTTCAATTTCCTTGAAATTTCTATATCACCACAAGCCTGATACCTTTCCAAGACAAAATCTCACTGCAGTTAAGCCCTGTCCGGCAGGGTTAGTATTTGAATGAGTGAGCTCAAAATGTTAAGTTTCTATGAGACTCAGCAAAGTATTTAAATATACATGTACAATAAAATTGTTCATAGATTTCATACTTATGAATAGTTAATACCAGTAAATTAAACAAAATCAACAGTATTGTTACAGATACAAATAGACAGTAGTTGTAAGACATTCTTATTAAGCAATTCTTAATATTATTTCACCGAGCACTGTGGCACCTTGTCATAACATACTTTTCCCACTTTTCCTTTCTTAGTATTGAAATTAAAGGGTTATATCCAATTTTCGCAAAAGAAAAACAAAACAAAAACCATGATGTGGTGGACAGTTACCTGTACGTCAACAATTTCTCATTTTCAATTAGTGTATGCAATAAACCTGTGAATTCTCTGGCAATGTAACCAATGAAACCATCCATTACCATGGTTCAAGTCAATGGCTGTGCCATTTTTGTCCTTTCCATTAGTTGGCTCTGGTCTCAGCTGCACTTGGACCTGACACTTTGCTTTTATTTTTCTCTGTGCCATTTTCAAAAATTCCTGTCTTGGCTTTTCGTGGGCACCACCAATACCTTAAAACACCAACGTGTACAGCACATTTTTATCTCCTGAGATTTCACTACTGCTGAAAGTACTGTCATGTGAGCAATTTGACTATCAGGGGGCTATCTTCACAAGATAGCAGCATTTCTCTGAACAAGAACCCCCAAAAAACAAATGGATTGATATTTTATTTCAGAAGGTAAGCATAGGTGACTTGTTTATGTTTAGATATGTTTTGAAACATTACGATATCTGAACTAACTGTCTACCAAGGGCAACTTTCAGTGACATGGTGAACTAAAATTGTATTTTTAATTTTAAGGACAGACTATTTACAGTTTTCCGGTCCATTATGTGACAAACAATAAAACAATTCCTTCTTCATGAATGTCCTCATTTTCCTCGTTGTCATCCTTTAATGTTTGACCAAAAAATATTCCATGGCCAGCCGTTTCTGGGAAAGGGCAACAGTTGCATCAATATCCATCCCGTCAACATCTAACAATGGAGCAACTGGCAAAGTTTCCTTTGGAGCTCGATGCGGTTGTGCAATGGCTGTTTCTGAGGAGGATGCTCTCCTGGTCGCTTTCTTGAGGGTCAAACTACAACATGAGAGGAACGATCTCTAAACATGTTGTGCATTAATTAAGCCAGGAAAATCTGTTCTCACACAGTTTTACTTTTAGAACGACGATGGCTGAAGCCTCAAATACATACAAATTTCCAACAATGCATGGTTCTAAAACAAGAAAATTTATACCCTACCTCAAAATCAACACTGGGTTTTTAATAGAACTGACGCCGACTTCAGAGCATCTAATTTCCTCGCTCAGTTGCACAATGAACATTCGTCTTTCAAAAGAATTTTTTTCTCGAAACCGAAATGAGCAAAAAGCTCATTGATCACCAAAAAGAGCCGGCTTAGAACAGAGAAAGTAAATAACTTGAGCATGTCACAGCAATGTGAGAAGAAGCAACTGGAACTCTTAAACGAAGTTGACTCTGCGTCCTGTCTATCAACGGCGTCCATGTTGATTACAACGCAGAGATGTGTTTCCCTTGAAGTCTGGAGGCAACTGACTGAAAAATAAAAATTTCCCATGACGCCTTGCACGCTGCTGTCCAACCTCCTCTGGGTATGCACGGTTATGTTACGTGACATAAGTGAGACAAACCCTCGTCCTTATTATCGTAGACATTTCATGAATTACTGCTTGGCATAGCTGTTCGAGAACCCGTTTGGGCTTACTGCAGATGTTACACTTCGTTTGCTACTATTGTGTGCTTAGCCGTATTCCATAACAGATGCATACTTACATTGAATACAATTAGTACAACAATATAACAGATGACTTAAAACCTCGTTTTCTTACGTTTGCTTTAAAACAAGTTATTTGGAAATTGTATTTCTAGGGCTGCTTTACCAAAAACCAGTAGATCAGTTTACTGATCCTTGCCACGAGCATTCTGGAGATATTTCTGGAGCATACACTTCCAGGATTCGACTTCATTTTTTGGACTTTAGACCGTTTTATTACTTTTTTTTTTTCGGGTCGCTTTGGCTGGGCACGCGTA
>OX421452.1:11138119-11165619 GCA_949126865.1 Montipora capitata | reverse complement strand
AGACGTCCACGAAAACGTCACCTTAAAATATAACTTTGCAATATGGTGAGTCTTCCGCGATTATTTCATCTCGTTCACGTTGAACAGTGTGGGCGGAGTATCCTTCAATAAATTGGGCAAGAGAGGTTTGAGAGAAAAATGAAGAATGAGAGGTTCACATTTTGAGTGCTTGCGTTGTTGTCGAAACCTCAAATTTGGTGATTTCACGTCGTTTTTATGCATAGTACAGCAAACGTATGTGATAAAAAGGGTGCCAAACGTGCAACGCGAGAAATTTTCCAGTTTTAAGCAATGAAAATGCTGTTTTGTGCCGTTGCCGTATCCGTCGTCTTTTCTAAAACTCCCTATTTAAGATGACCGCTATGAACTCGGCGCTTTTTTCTCAAAGGTAGGTCCAGCGATAAACTTAAAGGGAACCTCCACTGCAACAGAAAAATAACTTTAAATCACAGGAAATAACTGTTACAGTTAAGTCAATCTAAAATATTTTCAAAGAAAGCGTTTGTATCCGAAAGAAATAAGTTTTAGAATCGCCTATTTTTGTTTTCAAATTTCGTGGGCGCCGCCATCTTGAATAATTATGACGTGTTACGGTTGCCTCATTGTTATTAGACAAAAGCTCTTTGTGTCAGAACCATAGGGCAACCGTAACATGTTTCGAACAAATTTGTTTGTAAACATAATTTCCTTCGGTTTCAACTTATTCTGTAGTAAGAGTGGAGGTTCCCTTTAAGAAACTACGATCATATCATTTTCTACAGCTGATATCAAAATACGATGAGAAAATGCAATGATTCGACGGTTATTAACGTTGCAACACTTGAGCGGTGCTTTGTGCGCTACCTGGACGGAATTACTCAATCTATAAGCCAATCAAAAGCAGACGAATCCTTTAAATGAAAAAAAAAACAACAACAACAACAACAACAAAACGGGATAAATGCTTGTTCCTTGAGGTAAGACAAGATGGTGCAGAATGAAATTTGGCGCGCGTTTACTCACATTTATGTGTACTACCAGCTGCCGAACCAAGCGGGGAAGATTAGCGTCAGAAATAACACGCGGCCCTGTGTCAGTCAGCAGATCCTTCAGCTCGTCTTTGAACCTTAGCATCACCATATTGGATGCATTGTCGAGCGGTTTGATGACTACTTCGGCAAAATTAAACTGACCCTGAGGATTAAAAGAGAATTTTAGGATCAAATTCCAATTGAGTGCTGTAGAACCGGATCAAGGTGGTTACTTTAGTCAATCACGGTGACGTAAAAATCAAACCATCCCATCATAACGCAAGGCAGATACATGCAGCCAGCGCTACCTAAGCGCGGTATAATGCGTAAAGTAGTTGGCGCGAATTTGGTAAGCCAATCACCAAGGGTGCCATTGGAAAAACCAGAGCAATCGCCTTACACCTTTAAGATAGTTCTGACTGCAAACCAAACGAGAAAATGAAATGAAGATATTTATTTATCGATGGTGACTTGGAGATGGCTAGCCTTACATACGCATGTTTCATCCCTGCCAAGGGACTCATCAGAGACCTTTCGGCTAACTCGTCAAAAATCACGTTTGAAGTCCCGCTAGCATCAAAATGATGGTGGCAATCTGGCCTTATATCACATAAGGATTCCCAATTGCATAATATGCCATTTAACACCTTGAAAAAGTGTAAGAATTCTGTTGTTAATTGGCATATTATGCAATTGGGAATCCTTATGTGATATAAGGCCAGATTGCCACCATCATTTTGATGCTAGCGGGACTTCAAACGCGATGTTTGACGAGTTAGCCGAAAGGTCTCTGATGAGTCCCTTGGCAGGGATGAAAAATACGTATGTAAGGCTAGCCACATGATTATGCATTGTGAAATTCTCACACTTTTTCGACTTGGAGATGCTCGGAGAAAATCAGAGAGGGCCTCTTGTAGGAGTGGAAGGTACAGTCGAACCTCCCGTAAGCGGACACCCTCGGGACCAACGGTAAGTGTCCGTTTACGGGAGGTGTCCGCATATGGGAGGTTGAAAAAAAAAGTGCAATAGAGGGCATGTAATGCACCACAACAAGTCTTCTAAAGCTTTTAATTAAGACAACTTGTAATTGTGTTTGAAGGTGTAGACAGGCCAAACACGACTCCTACCGGTCAAGATAGGAAATTCAAAGACCTCAGACCCTTCCACTATTAATGACGCCATCTTGGTTGCGGGGCAAAACACGGCTAAAATTACAGTAAATGTATGGGATTTTGGCCGACTCGGAACCAATGTAACGCCGCTACAAAGAGGCCGATTTCAACAGTGAAAGTGTCTTTTATAAGACATTTTCTTTGAAGTTGGAAATCCGTCTCTTTTTAGCGCCGCTACAGCGGTTCAAAGTCGGCCAAAATCCTATACATTTACTGTAAATTTAGCCGTGTTTCCCCCTTGCCAAGATGGCGTCAAAAACCGTGGAAAGGTCTATTAGGGGAAGGTTTTTAAAGATATCTCTTAGTAAGGGCTGGTTTTGTATAAGATGCTATTTGTTCATTAGAATATGATCTAGATAGGGTGACAAATGGATTTGTCACTGATTGTAGTTTGGAGAAAGACAGCTAACTCAGCCCCCTCTTTAAATCTGCCTCACCTTTATTCTACCGAACTTGACCGTTTGCTGGGAGTCATTGTAGACGATAGTCACAAAGTCGTTGCCAATATGCATCTTTTTAGAGTTGCAGCCTGGGTCCGACTCTCGAGTTGGCATCAGCGTGGACACATGAAAAATGACTGAACGAAAGAAAAGGGGTACCAAGTTAAAAAACACTTTTTCCCTTGAAGAACGTTTTCCAGATTGAAGAATGATCTCCATTAGGAAATTAACGGCGTTGGGCAGTGGGATTGAGATACCAAGGAACCCTCTTGTGTAATGATTACACAATCGATTTTGTCTGCAACTTTATTGCGCTCAGGGATAGCGCGGCTAATAAGAAACTATTCACCGAATTGGAGGTGGCTAATGGTGGATTCGCAGCTCGGTAAATATCCACAACTAGCCACCGACACTGAGGTCAACAGTTGTTTTAGTATGTAATAAAACAGTGAGATAATACAGCACAAAAAAATTATTTTTCCTGCAAAGATTACAACATTTTGGGGCGCAAATTCCGCGCGAATTGCTCGGAGGTGAATAGTAAAGGATACCCAGCGTTTGAGTGGCCAATCAGCGCACGCGTTCAACGCTATCCACTGTTTTAGTACATACTTATACTGAATATCTTTTGTTCAGAGTTCAAAAGAAATTCATTTATCACCTACGAAATGCAATTCACATCAGTTGATAAAGGCGTCAGAAAGTGATCCTCTAAATACCTTTTTAACCAGAACCCTAACCAAAATGCAATACATTAACTCTACACTGAACTTGGTACGTATCCGCATTTCCAAGATGTAAATTTCATTGTCTTCCACACAACCCGAATTTGTTTGTTGCAAAGAAAAGTCTTTACCTTGACAAATGTCGTCCTGCCAACTGTAAGCATATTCACCGTCCTCGCCATTTCTGTCCAATCCTCCCGTATAAATCTCTGCAGGGGGGCAGTCCCTCAAACGAACAAGCGTCCCAAGACCCGAAAGGAACGACATGTAGCGGGATGACCCGTAAACGTTGCCCAATATTGCAGACTCGTTATCGTGTTGCCCCGGAGCAACATATATAACACCAATCTTGTGTGTGTCGTAGGGAGGAATGCGATCCAGGCACTTGATAGCTCGTTCAATCACCTTCAACAAGTATAAACATAAAGTAAATACTTCAAATGATACATCAGCTTCATCATTAGGGCAACAGTAGCTTCCTTTACGGACCATGTGAGCGCTTGAGTACCTATTTACTACGAAATACTACGAATGCATGCACGGTTGGTCTTGAATGGTTGTTGCCTTGAAGACTCGACTTCCCAAGAAGTTCTTACTAGACGCGGTAACAGTTTGCCTTTCCACTTCAAAAAAATTCATAAAGCACATTCGAACCTACCTCGCTATCAGGAAGAGGCTGAGGTTTCTCTGTGGATGCTCCCAGGAAGGACGCATGATACAGTTGAAGGAACACAAAACAAGGGTCCAAGGGGTATCTGAACGATTCTGACGGAGTAACCAAAATGGCGGGCTCTTTTGGCCCTGCATCCGCGGGGTCAGCTGGTAATGGAGAGGACTTATATGACTTGCTGAAGATAGATTGCGGTCCTCCGCCATAGGAAAACATTCTGGAACGAGACGTTATGCCAAGTCCTACCAACACAGAGGAGAGCGCTAAATTAACAAGCTTTTAACCCTTTCATTCCCGTGATCGAAATGTTCATTCTCCTAACTAGTACCATAGGGGTCGTCATGAGAATTTGGTGTTGTATCAAGACCACCCTCTTAAGCTAATAACAATCTTCATTCTCAATACCTGTCTGACAGAAATTTCATTGACATTGTGAGGAGAATTTACACACTGATCACTTTTGGGAGTCAAACAAGGGTTAAAACAAGATGAGGGACGTGTGATCCAGAATGTGCCGAGTCTTGATTTATGGCTCATTGTAATCTTGACAAAGAACGAATAAGCACCAAGTCTTTTGACTACATCCGCTTAAATTTGTTGATGAATCATGTAAATGAGGCCTCAGTCGTCACATAACAAACTTAAACCTTCTGTTTTCGAAAGTTTATACTATTCCAACAGCACACAACAATTTTGGTACATTCAACATCAGGTTCTAAATTTCAAAGTGCTAAAATTTCGAATGATATAACGAATGTTATAAAGCTTCCTTTCCAATATTTTAAGGATAGGCTAAAATGATCAATCTTTACTGAATAACATAAATTAGAGAATTCAATCAACACCAATCAACTACCTTTCTTGGTTTGTGTAACTATGTAATTGTCGCGGCGTATAATCATCCACGCCGCGTATGGGTATGTATACGTGATACCATGGCCAAACCTTATCTAGCCATTTATTGTTATTGTGGGCATCCTGTGTACTCCTCTTTATTTTCTTTTAATCACTTGTAAATTGTTGGATGCAAATACAATATATTTAGTTGTTGTTGTCGTCGTTGTTGTTGTTATTTTATGGCTACCTTTCGCAAACGCTGGTGGTGAGGACAATTCCGGTGATGAAGAGCTCTTTTTCGGATTTGCGCTGACACTCATAAAACCGTGTCTGTCTTCAGCCTCCTTGCTTTTTATGGCTACTGCTTTTCTGATTTGCAAAGGAGAGGCGAAGGGTGAGTGGGACGAGTGATGTAACTTATCCTTCCTTCTGATTGGCGAATTAATGCTGGAGGATTTTCTCAACTTCCCTTTCTTGGAGGCCTGGATAAAGGACAAAACATAAATTTACAAATCAGTCGATAATCCACATTTCGAGAAATGTTTCGTAAAAATCTCTTTCTTCGTATCTGACATGATTTTCTAATTTCACTTTTGTGGTTTTAGTTGCAAAGTTTTAGGGTTTTATTTGCAAATGTAGCACAAGAGGTCCGGAACTAAAGAAATATTCAAAATATTGAAGTGATCCTCGCGATATTAGGACAATTTAAGCAATTGTCTCATTTAAGACACCTGCGGGATTCGAACCCATGAAACTCTGCGATGCCGGTTCAATGCTCTACCAACTGAGCTATGAAGCTAATGCGTTCCCGTGAAAGGACTAATAAAGAAAAGGAAATGAGTATTTGAAGTGCGGGTTATAGACGAAAGATTAAAGTGATCCCTCTCACTTATTAGGTGTCTACATGACAAAATTGCTTAAATTGATTATTCTCGAAGAAAAAGCGCAATATAGGTAATAACAAATATTATTAAATTGTTAACCTCAGTTAAAGCATTTCGCGTGCTCTGATTGGTTCACTCAATTACGGGTATCAGCTCATACACCTCAGTTCGACCTTATATGGTAAATGATTGCGTTAAGCGTCTTTGAATAACGACAAAAAAGAAAAAAAAATGTCTGTGGAAAGTTTGGATCAATTCCGACGTTTAGAAGTACGCGAAAAGGCAAGACATGTTTTTGTGATGAGCCTACATCTGTCTGGGCACAATGTATTACAGAACATCGCATCGGCGGCTATGCGCCTCGTTGGCTATTTACCATCTCATATCCAACGCACCCGCATGGAATAATTGTTAAATAAATTGTCTTAATAAATGCGAGGATCACTTCTATCTTTCATCTATAACCCGCACTTCAAATCAGTTCACATTTCGTGAAGGACAGAGTAGATGGAGATCTGCAAAGCACTTCGTCGAATGTGACCCTATGAATACGCACTGCTTATACACTGACTGACAGCAGTAAAAAACGAAACCGTTAGTGGGAATTTGAACTTAAATTTAGCATACCGATGAGAAGCAGTAAAAATCATCAAGAAAGTAAAAGATGTTGCCAGCGAACGGAAAACTAGGAACAGAGAGAACGGCGCCTTATACAAGTCACTTTTGTTCCTGCACGAATGCAACATGATTCTTTTGCCACATACTTCTTTCTGAGTGCCTGTAACAGGAAATGTTTACCTCTATCTCGAGTATAGAACATAATTGAATTCTTCAAAAATGTTTTAATTAAAAATAAAAAAAAATATCGTTTTTCCTTTACAGGAACGTAAGGATTCTTACTTGGGAACCACTGTCTGGGTTTTTAATAGCTCCCCGTGGTTTGGGTGACCGCTTAGGAGCTGGAAGCTGATTAAATCTGCTTGACCCCGAATCGAGGCTCATGGTTAAAGCAGCTTTTCCCTTTTCCGGAAAAACCTTGTCCAAAGCGAACTCAGGGCTTTCTCGAATCACTGGCGGGTCAGCATTCGGGACGTGGAATGGAAGCGATTTTGGTCTCTCGCCTCTTCTTGTTGGGGTTACGGCTTGTCGTTCATCTTGATCCTTACCAGAAAGTTCGGTTTTTCTCTCTTCTAAGGGGAGAGCACAAACAGTGTTAGTAAAAATATATATATACATATATATTCACTGCTTGCACAAATCCCATAATACACCTCTTTTACCCCCAAAAATCTGCATAGGCATTGTTTTTTCGACTTCTCTTCGGACATTTTTATGTCCCAGGAGTTTTTGCAAACAATGATTATGCAAACGTTTTGGGGGGTAATAGAGGTGTATTCTGGGATTGTGCAAGTAGTGAATATACATACTTCCATACACAGAAGTTATAAGTTGTTTCGCGAACCACCCTGCTGCAAGCTTGGACCGACACGCAAAAAACTACACATTTTTGTCAAACTCTACCAAACTTCAGAAGAGCCGGTCTCTTGCCTCCAAGGGCAGGTCGATATTTTGGCAGGATAGCGAACAAAAATTGGTTTGCCATTCTTCTTCTTTTTTTTTTTGGGAGTTAGTGACAACAGACCTTTAACAATAGGCCATTTTGATTTACATTGTTTCAAATAGCTATTACAGGATGCCCCTCTGAACAACCAACGTCTTTCGAAACAACAGAAATCAAAATGGCCGCCGTGTCTGGAAAAAGGCCTATTATATTCTTGTAGCCTAGTGCGACCCGGCCCTAAGCCCGTTTCTGTAGTTTCAAGACACAAATTCTTTGGTTTGGAACCATTCAGACCAAAGAAACCGAGAAAATGGTGACACCTCGAAAATTGAAAAGCACAAAGTCTCGCAATCAAGTCCTTTTTTGCAAAAGCTAAAATCCTTCTACCTTTTTTTTACTGAAAATATGAAATCAACGAACAACTGAAGGCTCGGGAGCGTTGTCATCTCATATTTCATACCACTATGGTCCCTGTGATCCTCAACATCCAGCGAATGAACACTCTCTTCGTCACTTGCGAGCTTCAGGAAAAGAAAAACAAAAGTTACAATCGACCTTAAGACCACAAGGTAAGAGACTAAAGATTATTTCTTTTTTATTGAGAAATGGGTACGCGGTTGAAACACGTTCGTTACGTCTTCGCTTGCAGAAGCGAGTCCTGCGTGTGCAGGTAAAAAACGCAAGCGCGTGTTTTGTGTACTGCTTATTGTCGCATTCGTTTTGCTCGCACCCGTCTTTCGCTTAAGTTAATCATTCTTGTCTGCCTCGTTCCTTGAGCCAACACACCCCAACGGAAACGAGGACAGGTCCTTGTTCCTGTCCACTGGTCAGGGAAACGAGGGCTCAGGGAACAATGTTGGGTCCTTTCAAAAATAAAACTACACTCATGATCTGCGAAGTCAAAAAGTATAAGCTATCTATGCTAGAAATGCTTGGACATATGGTTAACTTATGAAAGTTGTTGCGTCCACTAAGTCGCGTTCGAACGTTCACTGTTCACTAACGGTCGCCTACCCGATACATCTCTGATGACGACAGATATTTTCTTTTTTGCTCTTGCAGGCTCTGTTCTGTTATTGAGGCGACTGGCAAATGTTCAGCGGGAGAAACTCCCAATTCAGGCTAACAAAAGGCAAGAAAAAAGAGAACTGAATAATAAGGAAAATCCCTTTCTGAAAATTATACCTATGTAAACTAGCTTTATAAAAGGCATAATATCAGCGAGAGAGAAACAAGACGTTGAAGGATGTTGAACAAGACTGGACAAAAGAAATAGCAATGGAATTCAAGGGCCGCGAGAAGGAAGACAAAATTGCTAACAGAGCACGCTGGGAAAAACGAAGCTAAAGTAGAAAAAAACAATTCAGAAACAATTTTTTCACAAATCATACCATCCCGTCTGCTTTAAGGGAAAGTGTTCCCATTCATATATAGACCATGTACGGAATATTCTCACAACTGGACGACCTCTTAGCATAGCGACCAAATCGGATTGGTCACTACGCAGCTATGAGTGCATCTTACAGTTAGTCCGTGCGCTATAATTTGCCAATGGCCCGCTAAATTCAGGTTCCTTCTTCTTTCAGTGGAGGATGGGGGGGGGGGGGGGGGGGGGCTCAATTAAAACATTTAGAGATATCTTAAATATCTTACCAACCTCGTTTTCTCGACCCGCACTGTATGTTACCGCTTTTTTTTTCTTTTTTCCCCCACTCAACTTATCACCAAAGTGCGAAAATAGGCCTGGAAAAACACAGGCACTCGAACTCGGCTCTAGCATTATAGGTAGCCACTTTTGGCCACAGCTTCAAGGTCAGGACACATCTCGGCTCTTGGGGTTTGCTAAGACAAACCACAACAGAGCTACCACACTCGAACCGGATCCCATGCAACTTGGTTTCGAGAGATATGTTATGTTTGTTTGTTTGTTTGTTTATTTATTTGTTCGAGCAGGTTGACGTGGACCTGCTATACCCACCCAACCATACACTCACGAAGGACAGCCACAACACGGGGAACTTCGTCCCCTACTCTTCTCGAATAAGGTGTGGGTTCTTAAACGTCCCACAAGGAACTTATGAACATGAAAGATATTTGTGAGACGGGGTCTACGGTTTATAGTCCTTATCCAAGAAGACTTGAAAGTCTAACCATTTGCGGATGATATTACAAAGGCAGCATTTTTCCCTCAGTTATTTTAAGACCCTGACTGTTGGTCCGGCCGGAGTCGAACTCACGACCTCCCGCATGGCAACCCGGTGCTCAAACAATTTGTGCCACCGGTGCGCAGTCACAAATGAGTCTAAATTCAGATAATATCCGAGTCGATGATAGGGTTCTCACCTTCTCGAACTGCAGTCCATGCCTGTCCTGAATTAGTGCAAAATCTATAATAATAAATAAACTGAAGTTTCTTCAAGAAGTCTATTATGCACTTACTAGAGAATGTTTGCATCGGCAACGAGTGCGAGTATGAGAACAAGTACAACTTGACTGATAACCGCTGTAATGTGTATTGCCTTTGTACTTTTTGCTCTTTGGTTGAGGTTTGCAAAATAACTCATGTTTCGAGGAGAAAAATATTCATCTTATGTGGATGGATTTGCTTCGGTTCAATATTCGTTCGACGTCTAGCAGCGCTACATATGCAAGGATTAAGAGGTACGCATATTTTGACTCGATGAAAAAAAAAGCAAGAACGAAAGCAGTGAAAACAAATACGAAACATTTACATAACAACAGTTGCACTTGGAAATACTGGAAGATTCAATTTCGGCACGAAATGAAAGGTCATTCGCACGCCCCATTGAATTCTTTCTCAAAGAACCCCCTGGGATAAAATGTACATAAAACTAAACGAGCAAACCTTTATTTAATATTTAAACTTTTCTTTCCCTCGTTTCTTTCAGCTTTTGTCTGTTGAGAACATCAACTAGGAAACACTTAAAATCTGTAACTGCTCCAGAAAAGGGCGGGGTATTAGGCAGCCTGAAATTTCCCCGCATAGTGGGCCATAAGCTCCCATTAGAAACGGCAAACGCCTTATCCCCGGGGTTGGGGGAGGGAGGGAGGAGTGGACGGGGTTATATTGACTGTTGCATAACAATGCAATTTTCTTAATCATGATTTCTTTCACGACCAGTCGACTTTTTCATTTTAGTGAAAATATCTTTCACCAGACTACAATCTCAAAGTGTACTGCACCACCCTTACAACAATACATGTACTTGAAAAAATAACGATAAAGAAGGCGCCATTGTATCGGTGCATTCTTCCGACAGAATCATCTCACCTTCTGTGGGTGTGGTATCTAAGGTGGCTAATACGTCCGAGGAATCCAATTCTCTCATCTGGAATGTAATATGCAGATTCAGTAAAGGAGGAAACTAATAGCTTATCCTCTATCTTACTCTTTAAATTTGTTAAAGTGTCGCCAAATGGCAGCACCAAGAGCTATGTCAGAAATATATGAAGAATCTTGTTCCAACGCTAAAATAGCTTTATCCGCACACCCCCAAATTGTATGCCTCCTATTGTGCAAGCATTTCCAACACGTGAGCAATTATTAACTTCATGAATGGAGGTTCCCTTACAAAGGGAGTGGCCAATTGAGTGTTTTCACTCACGTGATCAGTAACCTTGTTTTTTCCACCGAAACAAAGGAAAAAGTTTGCATGATAATAGAGCTCAATTCCCAGAGAATTAGTTGGATACACCAACATGGCCGCCGTTCTATTGTTCAGGTACACCAATATGGCCGCCATGACGTCACGTGAAAACACTATATTCGAAAAATTCGAAACAACAAAGTGAAGGAAATGAATAGCTAAGAAAACAAAGAAAAAATTGTCAAGTTCAACATCGGATTAAGTACCCTAGACGTACCTCAGAATGCTCAAAAACTCGGCTTTAGAGTGACATAACCCTTTTGAGATGCCACTGATACCAGAGACGAAACGAAAAAAAACGCATAGCCACTTTGAATGCCCAACTGATGACCTTCAACGAATATTTTGTGCGGTGTAAATCCAGCCGAGTTTGAAGTTAAACACTAGTATGTGTTGTAAAAGGAAGCGTTCCTTAGGTACGAGTGGATCATGGTCAATCAACCTGCGACGCACAGAAAGCTCAGAGCCTGGAAAATGCAATAAAAGACTGCTTGCAACGAAAATCCAACGAATTAAATGTTGTCTTTCTGGTTGTAACGATTTGAAGAGGTCTCTATTTCATACAACAGCCGCCAAACTGGACAATCATGACAGCGGAGATCTGCTTTTTGGACCTATCTTAGACTGCAACCAGTCGCTACGTTCTCCTAATTTTCGCAACGCGCAACACGAGATTGCACGAGTTTTGTAGCCGCTGGAGGAAGCAATGGCTTGGCTATTTACATACCCTGGTAGAATACCAGGGAACTACAAAGAAATCGAAGTCAGAGTTTCTAAAAAGAACATCAAGTAAAGCGGCGCAACGCTTTGGAATCAACTGCTAAACGAAGCAAAATTAGAAGAGTCGCTACATTCAAGGTATACATTAAAAATAATCGGGACATGCCGCTCTATATTTCCTGGTATTTAATAATAATAAGAAGAAATGTCTCGCTAATCGCCGTCACAAATACAGCAACGACGCAGCTCAAAAAGGTCGAAACGAAAGCATACTATGGCTTCTCTGGCTGCCGCTATAAGGTCCATGTATGACCTTGGAGCACAGCTTACAGCCAGTTGGAATCAGCTGTGTGCTGGTTTTATTTGTAACATTCTAGATATTTTGGTTTTCAATATAAGTTTATATTTCATAATCCTATACTGTTTTAGACTGGTCATGTATTTTTAGTATTAGAATTATTAGTCGTAGTATAAGTTTCAATTTTTACGATGTACAAAAATGCTCTCCGTGGAAACTTTTACCAGCATGGTGTTGCTGGGGATAGCGTGTTTGTTTTGATCTAAATTAAGTATTACCTACCTACCGACCTACCTGGCAAAACATCCAGCCCGTAGTCAGCGCGGTGTTTCACCCCAACGAAACTGCGTGCAAATCAAATGACCTACCGCAGTTAACTCACCGTGAACACATTTGGTTTCTTTCTGGGACTCCTACTAAGGAGCCGATCTCGTCCCTCATAAGGCTCAGAATCCAAAGAACCTTCAAAGGTGCTTGGAGGCGTGGTCATGCTGCCGCTGGGTGTGTAGATGAGGATTGGGTCGAGTTGAGGTGGTTCCTGGGCTTTTTCAGACTCACTAACGTCGTGTTGCCAACCAGAATTGGAGGATTCTGGAGCTAGGAGTGAAAAAAAGGTTTACGCTTTATCGTTTCAAAAGGAGACCTTCACTTTTATCACAAAGTCAGTGCCACCAAATAGGCTTCTTTCAATGTACTGAAACTCAGCTTGATAACAAAACTTAAGAGACTAAAACAAAGGAAACGAATAAACAATCTTCTTATGTTTCCCTTGTTAGTATCAGCCTCTTTATCAGGAACATGTGAGAAAAGCCCATAGTTCAATTAAACAGTTAAAGTGAACTGTATCTGCCAGTCTGCCAGCTCAAATTAATGAGAATGCAAGGGAAATGTTCTTAATTGATGAGGGGGAGCAGGCCTGGCGCAGTGGTGAGCGCACTCGCCTTCCACTCAATGTGGCCAGGGATCGATTCCCGGATTCGATGCCATATGTGGGTTGAGTTTGTTGGTTCTCTTCTCTACTCTGCTCCGAGAGGTTTTTCCCCAGATACTCCGGTTTTCCCTTCTCCTTAAAAACAAACATTTGATTTGATTTGTTCTGATTTCAGTTGATTTATAGTCTCCTCAATTAGTAGAGCACTGGTGCTCGGCTAAATAACCATGAGAATTAAATAAACTCATGATGATGATGATGATTATTATTATTATATATAGCAGTGTAAACTTATGTATGCTAAACGATAGCAAAGGCACAGTAGGGCGCTGTCGCATAACCTAAAGGCCAACGGAAAATAAAATTAATTAAAATAAAAAAATATTATTGTAGAGACTAATACATTAAGATGTCTTCTAAGTAGAGCTTGAAAAAAAAAACTTCCAAATCTACTTGTCAGAGATATTACACTAAAATCCTTAGAAAATGCTCCACTAGTGTCTTGTCTTATCTTATGTCATTATTTTGAAGTGGAGAGCAATGTGTAAACTTGAAGCTAACACCGACTTCTGCATCTTTATCAAGACTTCTTTACTCTTCCCCGTAACAGTTCTCTCAAGTCCTTTGGTGTATCCTCCCAGTAAATCTAGGATGATGTTGTGCTGGTCTATGCGGTAATCCTTTGAATTGTTGTTTTAGTTCCAGCCGCAAGGGGGCATACTTCTCTATCTTATCCTGGTCTTTCGCAGCTCTGTTGACCACGCATGGACACCTCATCTCTAAGATGGTGACAATCTTCCACTTGTGGTCCACACCCCTAGCATCTATCCGGTTGGCTCTCACTACCACGTGGTCTGCGTACAATGGGATATCCCATGAGGCTTGTGCATCTGAGCTTTCGTAGACAGGTTCTGGCTCGATTGGGAAGTACCAAGGTGGTATACACTGTCCACGAGTTCTAGATCATGGAGCATCTCAAAGAACATAATCTTCAGCACGGAATTATGCCTGTGGAGATATTTGCTCTGCGCAAACGTAGAACATCCAACCAGAATATGTGCTGAGTCTGTCTGTACTCTCGGCTGATAGATTCGTGTATTGAGCCTCTGCTCGTACAGCTCGTAGGTACCGGCAATCACATGTGTTGGACAGGACTTCCACTTATTAAGCCAGTCAAAACACCGGTTACTCAGCTCAGGGTCACTCCATCTCGAGGCAATCAGCTTCCCTGGCCAACTCTGACTTCGCACGTTCTCCTTCAGCTTTTCTTACTGAGCTCGCTTCAACTGCAGTTTGATATTTGTACCAGGGATCTCATCTCCATCCTCAGTAGAGCACGTAGGGTTAGGGTGCACCAAATTTAGCGTTATTATTATTATTATTATTATGATTATTATTATTATTATTATTATTATTATTATTATTATTATTATTATTATTATTATTATTATTCGATGATTGTATCTTAAACAGCATTATCCTCAGTTGCGTAAACCTTTCGATTCACTCTCCTCGATAAAATGCTCGCGTCAGTGTTGCAACACGTCTAAAAAACTCGAGGCTTCTTCTCCAGTCTTCGAGTTTGTAAATGTAATACAAGCTTGTCCCTCAAATTATAAACATTACAAAAACATCTTCCCCTCTATCACTTGTAAAGAGAACTACAAAACGGTGACTACTGTTTTGAGACGGTAGAATTCCAAGCTCGCAAGATCTGCTACGTTGTCCTGGGCAACGAATCGTGGGTGGGCCTGAACAACGCGACGATTTCTTTTTTGTGTCATAGTGTTAACGTGCACCTAAAGTCAAATATTCAATTAGTCTACAATATTGATCTCGCCACCGAAAGCAAACATGTTTAACGATTCTTTCCTCAAAATTTGCCTTTTTATCTCCAGGCAAAACGCGCAAATTTATCAAAACTAGCAGTAATTTGGACCCACAACCGAGCTGTGACAGGCATGGGGCTATTATCGATTTTACGTCACAAACCGCTTTGCAGTGCAAAATTTCTTTGAAAATAGGAATGCAAAGTAGTTTGTGACGTAAAATCGAGAATAGACCTATGCCTCTTACATCACGGTCGTGGGTCCAAATTGCTGCAAGTTCTGCCAAGTTTACGTGGCTTGCACGGCACAGAAAAAAAAAACAAATTGTAGGTGACAATGGTGACATGTTTGATTTGCATGTGGAGATTTATATTAGGAAACGAAAAATATTTAAGTTTAAGTGCACTTTAATGTTAATTAATTTGGTAGGATATCGTCAAAGAAAACGACCTACCATCGGTGAGTTTTGGTTGCTTGACCACATCAACGATCACCGATCCACTCTCCGTGCTTGTGCTCAGGATTTCAGTGTGTTTTTCACTGTCTGGAGATAAAACTGAAAGAGAAGAGATACAACATTTTTTCCCTCCAAGGAGAAAAAAACCCTTGTAAACAATTATATCAGCCTGAGTCAAGATGAGGCTAGAAACACCCTATGTGTTATTCATAAGGGCAGAGGTACTTGAAACACGGTGGTTGAATACCAAATATTATCATATGGCCCTTTCATTGCAAAACTATTGGGAAAATCCCCGTATGAGGGCCGTACGCATTAGCGCGAGCAGGGCCGGAAAAAGCCGTACGGTCCTACTAAGAACACGTACTGTTCCATGCGATGCCATTTTAGGGGATTTCGTCGCTTTTAAATATCCAAGTTATTTACAGCCAGAAAAGCAAATGGAAACAACATTAAGATAAATTTTCTGTGCAAATGTTTGTTTTTGTTTTGACGTAGCTTCATCTTCTGAAAGCCCATATGATAAAATGCTTATTGACTGAGCTTAGGTCGGGCCGGACCGGACAGGAAAATATTTGGCCCTTGGTTATGGTGCACGGACCGAGCGCATATACATTGGGGACATGCGGCTTTCAACTGGACTTGACCAATGTAGATTGGACCAAGAGCAGCTTGGAGAAGTATTTCTTGCGAGCCCAAGCAATTTTGTAATGTTCTTTAGGCGAACTCATATCCCGCAGTGGGGATGTAATCGAAAAGGTTGGGGAAATGCACCCCAAGGAACGCACTCTCGCTACAAAGAACGGTTTTCAGAGGGGTCATTATTATGCCCTAAGTACGAAATGTCACCAAGTGAGCTCTCTGGAAAACAGGCATTTTCAATTAAAGATCTTTGACATATTTTTTTCCTGACGGATCAATCGCCTATGAGGAATTTTTGCCATCTAGCAATTTTGCCCTTGACAAGCCTTCTTGCTAAAAAAACAAAGAAAAACTGGCACGCCATATTTTGAAAGAAGAGACTTGTCAACGATAAACATGTGTTTGATGGTTTGCTACCCAGGTCCCAGAGGTTTTCCTTGCACCGCAAAAGAGCCGCGAAGCGCCAAAGACGAGTCGCGAAGCGGCGAGAAGAGAAAAACCTCTGGTTACCTTGGACTTGAACCTGTGGGACCAGGGTAACGGTTTCACACCAGGAAGATAAAATTGAAAACTTACTCGTGTGTAACTGACAGGAGTCAATAAGCTGGAAGTTTTAGCAAAGAAAACAAATTGAAGTCAACTCACGTTCTCCAATTTGCGGATCATCCACCACTGCCATAACGTCACTGTCTAAACACGTTCTGGTCTCTCGGTTTTGAATTCGCATAATCCACGAAATATTTCCGCTGGGACGCCGTATAAAGATCTCAGCCCAGCCTTGGCAGACGCATTGGCAATTCTGAGGACTAAGTGTGGTAGTCATGGGCTCGCTGTTTCGTCGCTCAGAGGCGATGCTATTTCGAACCTCCGACATTGATTTTAGCTTAGCTGTATCGACTGAGTGAGACTTCTGAAGAGCCGTTTTCTCCAAGCTTGTCTGCGAACTTGCAGAGACCCTCCCGCCATTGCAAGAGCCTTGAGAGTGATCGCTGGAAGCATGAGCGACTAACGCCTCAGTGGAGTCGGCCGCTACGGTGGTTCTTACCTTCAAGTTTTTCCCAACTTTTGTTTTGTCATGTGGTGAAATGTGCACTTTTCGTTCTCGAAGAGAAAGGCAATTATCACACACTCCATCCAAGCCGATATATGTTCCTGATGTGGTTATCGTTACAATAGTGTTACTAATCATCCAGGTCCGAGAGTGGCCGTTGGCTAACATGAACTCAACAGCTTTAGTCCTAGAGAAGATAATAAAAGAAAACAAGTCGTAAGTACATGTATATCTCATTAAAATCTACCTCTGAACTCATTGTCTTTGATTGCCTGCATTATGGGCTTTGCGGTGGGAGTTACTAATGATCCTTTCTCCGAAGAGTACATTACCTATGAGTTGTTCTCGGGATGAACGACAAGGACAGGGATAATTACTACATTGATAAGAGAACCGCAAATCAAGTCAAATGTTGGTTTATGGTCTGAGGGGCAAACTGGAGTACCCGCAGAAAAACATCTCGGAGCAGAGTAGAGAAATAACAAACTCACCCAAACTCAGACAACACTGATGGCGGAAGACAAGTTCCCTTAACTCTGTGCCAGCCCTGTTCCCCCACTCCCCAGCAGATAAGCGCTGTCCGCTGGATAGCGATTTACCGACACTGAGGCTATATTGCCAAAGATCAGCGTGTTGGTGTAAATTGTCACACAAACAATGAGGAGGTGCGCGATTGTGTTTTGCGCAAATGACGTATCAATGCACGCATGAGGTAATTCAAAATGGCGTTGAAAAAGCAGACGAACGAAAAACGAAAAAATGCTTCAGCTCACCTTATGCACAGGATACCCAAGATTTAAAAATTGCGTTTTCCTTATGTTGAACGCAATCAGAGGTTTTCAAGACGGACGCTAACCATACATAAGGCACTTTTTTTGTTAACATGCTTTCAAGATACCTCGTATATTTGTGGGTTTATGAACACGATTTAATCGTTAGGTTGCGCAGCAGCGTTTCTTAGGAATAGAAGAAGTCGCATTCGTTACGTTGTCCTTTGCCCCAAAACGCTTCTGCTTAGTTAAGCTCGCTATCGTCCGATTTCATGTCATCCTCATTATACTTTGACCCGGCTTGAAAAAAGGTATCCAGAACTGGGATGAATCACGTCACAAATGATGAAGATGGAATAACAGCTAGTTGTGACACCCGGGGAGAAAGTAAGGTATTTCAGGATAAGCGCTCTCAAACACTTAACAATTAATGTTCACCTGTTTGGTTGCGACATACAGGGAGCAAACGTATATCTGGCCATCATGTCTATGCAGACTTCACTCATCTCAGAATGCAGTTCAGACGCTGCTTCTGTCTCCTTGTTGGAAACGGGCGAAATAGAACGATGACCAGTCTGGGGCGAGGGCTGGTTACTGGCAATACTACTATGTGATTTCGCTGTTGTTAAGGCAGGGCTGTCTGGTCTGGAGTCATAACGCTCTGGGATAACTGCACTTGATTTCAAACCCTGCGAGAATGTAGGTAGACCAATGACTGAGAAAGGACAACTCAATTTTTTTCCCTCGATCAACGTATTCATCTCTTGGCTAAATTGAAGAAGCACATATATTTGGTGCGAGATGCCATGAATGTGTTGAAACTCGGGCCGAACTAAAAATTAGGAAAGAGACCACTACAAGTGTTTCTAATTAGGTGCATTTCTGGACGAAAGTGTTGGACCAGGGTCAAAAACTAGAACAGACGCAGTGCTCCCATCCTTACGCTATCTCTGCTCCCCACGAGCCTACGATAGATGGTCACTCATCCAGGTAATGACTACTCCCAACAGGAAATAACATCGGTAAAAAAATTGAAAACTGCCTTCCTGTCGCCTTAAAATACCTGAGAGGAAAAGGCTGCCTCAACTCTCCTCGAATAATAACTACCAATTTTCAGCCACGACTCATAACTCTTCATTGTTCAGTAACACTTCGCCAGAACGATAAAGAACCCACAATGTCAAACTCACCCTATCTTTTTTTAGCTATCCTTTTCAAATCCGTGTTACCGACCAAAGATTAGGAAAAAACACTCGACGCGAAACAACGACAGGATATGACCCATCAACGAAATAAGAACGTAAGAAGAAAACAACGATGATTATACTTGTACTGCCTCTCTCACCTTGCTCACAAATCCCACAAACGCTTTGCGGTAAGCCAGACGTGATCGGACGAACCACGCAGCGATCACGTGGTAGGCAAGGGTCACCGTGTACTGAGAATACCTGTTGGAATAATCACGTCACAGTATTTAGATGAATGAGCCTGACTATCATAACCAAATTCTGGACACAAATGGGTCTCATTTTATTGCTCACAAAGGAGGAAACTCTATTGTTTTAATGAAAGATAATGGGATCGATATCCAGTGTTTATTTGTCTCAGAACCTTTGTTTGATTGTAAGTTTGAGTTCTTTGTTTTATTTGCCAACAGCTGCATATTGACACGATGATAGTGCGAGAAGAACCACATCGCCTTGACAGCAGAACATAGAACAATGAAATTTGAAGGACTTTCAAAATTTGGTTACGCCTGGTTTTCACTAGCGACGAAACCACAAGATAAGCAAGCATAAACGCAAGTTCAAGAGATTCGTGTCAAGTGAAAACGAACCATAACGCAAGTACAAGCACACGACGCCGAGACAAAGATTCACTAGTTCCATGTTCTCTCTTACAACGCGGCGCTTCGAGTGAAATCTGGAACGGGTATTTTTCATTGGACAAACATCACAGCTTGCGTTGTGCTTGTGTTACGTCCCGTCCCGTTTTCAAACAACGCAAGCGAATGCAAGCATTAGTGCAAGCACAAGGAAAAGGACAAATTTGATCCTTTCGCTTGTGCTTGCGTCAGGCCCGTTTTCACCGTGAAATAAGCGCTCTTGTGCTTGCGTCGCTAGTGAAAACCAGGCTTTAATGTAACATCACTGAGTGACCCATTTAGAGAAAAATGAAATCTGTTCACCGGAATGGATCAGTGTAAGGAAGGCAAATAGCAAACACGCTTTTGTATTGACTGTCCTGAAAACTGGCGTACAAGTGAGGCAAATGAACCAACCCTATCAAGAGAAAAAGGAGTATGTCACAATATATAAACTTTGTCTCAGATAAAAGTCTCTCATTATGGACAGAAGGCAAGAAAGTAAGTTCACCTGAGAGGAATTCCAACATTGGGGCTGCCATTGAAACGGTGGCGGAAAGCTGGGACAGGCGGACGAGAAGAGCAGGGAGAAGACTGGAAACAAATGTAAAAAGTTGCAAGGGTCTCGTATGAAAAGTCATAACTTCATTATGTAATCGTTATTCTTTTGGCCTTGACGTTTTGTCTTGTGGTGTGGTTTGTCATTATGTGGTGAGGTTTTGTCACTATGTGACGAGGTTTGCTGGTTACGTGCTGCGTTTCCATCATGATGTGACGAGGTTTGATGATTACGTGATCCATCAATGATGGAAACACAACATGTAACCAGCAAACCTCATCACATCATGATAGGAACAAACACAACTCGTAATCAGCAAACCTCGTCAAATCATGATGATCATGATGTGACGAGGTTTGATGATTACGTGTTGTGTTTCCATCATGATGTGACGAGATTTTCTGGTTACGTGTTGTATTTCCATCAAGATGTGATGAGGTTTGCTGATTACGTGTTGTGTTTCCATCATGATGTGACGAGGTTTGCTGGTTACGTGTTGTGTTTCCATCATGATGTGTCGAAGTTTGCTGGTTACGTGTTGTCTTTCCATCATGATGTGACGAAGTTTGCTGGTTACGTGTTGTGTTTCCATCATGATGTGACGAGGTTTGCTGGTTACGTGTTGTGTTTCCATCATGATGTGACGAGGTTCGCTGGTTACGTGTTGTGTTTCCATCATGATGTGACGAGGTTCGCTGGTTACGTGTTGTGTTTCCATCATGATGAGACGAGGTTTGATGGTTACGCGTTGTTTCGATCATCATGTGTTGAGGTCTTCCTTTGACATGCTGTGTTTACATTTTACGTGGTGAGGTTCTTTTGTGACGTCGAGTTTCTCCCTTTATGTGATTATAAACACAGTACGTCAAAAAAAGACCTCAACACATCATGATGAAAACACAACATGTAACCATCAAAACTCGTCACATAATAACAAAACCTCACCACATAATACTGTTGCCACAGTACACTATGACAAAACTCCAAGACATCACGAAAAAACCTCAAGACCAAACGAATAAAGATCACATAAGAAAGTTGTGGCTTTCCATCGTCTCTTATAATGACGTATTAGAGAGATTAAGCATGACGTTTACGGCCAACGGCAAACGGGAAACGGCAGGCTCCTGCTTGTCATAAAAGCGTGAAAATTATCTCATTTTAACTTGTCTCGTTCCTTTGAGAAGTTGCTTGATATATGGAGCTAACAGGACAGAAATGAGCTAATATCAAGCAGGGTTCTTCCATCTTTGGCAAAACCCTAATTTCACTCCGACATTTGCCGTTTGGCGTAAACGTCATGCTTAATCTCTCTATTATCTGGCCTTCAAAAACAATGTGGGCAGTCAAGTTAAAATTTCAATATCACTCAAACAGTATTGTTCCATTGCATTTAACCTGGCACTGCAGAGTACCTCCACTGATGGTCAGACAAGACGAGACCGTTGACAGAGATGATACTTGCAGATTCCACATTTTTCACACAGGACGCCACAAGAAGTGCATACAGCATGGTTCAGGCCGTATTTACAGAACAGGAATGTGAGCTCACCTCTTCATGACTGCCTGCATTTCCATGGTACACAAGGTCAAGGAGGATACGCATCGCACAGCACACTTGGTGACTAAACCAAGCTCTAAAGTCCTCACTAACTCAAACTGCAAGAGGCAAAGGCAAAGAAAAGTACTTCCTTGATCTCAGCGACTTATACAATAAGCTCAATAATGCATGCGTTTTGATTTATCCTCACCTATGATCTATTAGAGGACAGACGCACAGCTGGCGTCATTACCAAAAAAAACAAACCTTTCAATTCTTTATTATATAAAACAAATAGAAAACGTCAAAATGTGGTAATAACATCAGTGACACACTCGCTGCTATCGCCTCGTAAGCTACTTTTTTGTTCTTGCCACCTTTAAACGTCATCAGTGATCTACCAATAAACAGACGCTCGGTAACATGCTTGTTAATTAGACCAGTTTCAAACTGAAACCAAAGTAATTAGTTCGCCGGGCCAATCACAACAGACAAAAGCAAGTGAATGAGCCAATCATAACCAAAAGCCAGCGCCAAGCACGTGCGAGCAAGCAACAATTACGTGGCAACCTCAGGCTGGCTGAGAGGAGGCCATTTTAAACAAATCCCCACTCCTCCCTCCCTCCTTGCCACTGGACTTGGCTATTAACAATTTACCCCCTACAAAAAATAACATCAAAGTGGCAAAATAGCAAGCCATTCAGAAATAAACTAAGAGTGCGTTCGATTGACCGTATTCCGAAATAAGAATACATAGAGTAATGATTTAAAACACTATGTGTGACGTTTTGGAGCAACAAGGATAATGAATCTATGTTTAAAATAGCATTTTAGCCCATGTTTGACAATATTAGTGCGAATCTCCGCAAAAACGAAGGATATCTAACTTCTATTCCATGTATTCGTATTCCGGAATAAGGTCAATCGAACGCGCCCTAAGTTTTCTACTTTCCCTGAATGAAAATGGGCCATTTCATTTTCTTGGAAGATCAAAGGATGCCGACTAATTTACTTCCACGGAAACGATTTTTTTTCAGTCACATTCAGAAACCTCATTTCTAGGTTTAAGCGAAGACTGAATGGCCGTACGTTTCACCTGAAGTTAGGGTTAGGCTTGAAGTGCTACAAAGACCAAAAGATCAACTCTTCTTCTTCGTTGGATTTCAAAACTATGTTAACTAAACACTATGTGACCCATGTTTTAAGCCTTCATTTGAAAAAGCCAGGTGTTTATTTTAAATGGGATTTTCTTATTTAATGGTTTGCCATTGCTTACTGTAAAATCTTGAGAGAGCTGGATCGAGAAGAAAACGACATCAAAGATTCATTAGTTTAAAAATGTCATGCCTGTGTACACGGCGGCTGAATTAATACGCTGCAAAGGAATTTTCGGGCTTTCAGACTTTTAAACTTGTGTTTTGCATACATAATGTAAGCTGATGCATGACGTCACTTTCCCTAGATCCAACCCTCTGTAGCCTGCGTGGCAGGCGCAAAAAAGGGGAGAGAAGGGGAGAAAAACGCGCAAGGGGAAAAGAAAACGCGCGAGGGGAAAAGTGGGAGGGAGCGCCTGCCCTAAAAGCCCAGTGTTTCGCATTACGCTCACCTAATTTCTGGTAATCCGATTTCCTACGCTGTCAATTATCCGTCAAATCATCCACCAATCAGAATTTAACCGACGCAAGCGGGAAAGTTTGCTGGGAAATGTAAATTCGTAATTCGTAATTCTTCGCACGAACGAACAGTTGATAAATTAAACTCTTCCCGTATCCAGTCGGCAAAACCGCTCGGACATCTCTTCCGGCTAAGAGAGCTCTTACGGCTGATTCTTGTTCTGGTTTCAAAACAATATCTCTCTCACTGGCAAGGTTAAAATCTCTCAAAGCACTCGCCAACGCGTCTATGTCCGCCGCCATCTTGTATTGAAAATATGAAACATTACTCATTGTGTCTTAGCCCATCGCAATTTTGCGGCCCACAGCGGCCGCAGAAAGGAAAAAACAAGCGGTTTTTACTGCAGGCGTTCTTTCCCCTCTCTTCCAAGAGCCCCCTCTCGTTTCACGCCCCCCCCCCCCCCCCCTCACCCTTTTCCCTTTTAACGTCTGCCACGCCCGCTAACCCTCTGAGGTCCAATCGGTCAGTTTTGAACATGAGTAATGGCGGACCGTGAAATCAAAAACTTGTACTCAAAGTAAGCCTTTGGATAAAAATCGAAGCTCAAAATTTTGCCAGTTAGGTATTAAGCAAATACACACACAAAATCGGAAGAAAAAAGGAAGTGGCTTTTTGATCATAGTAGTACTTTAAGTGGTGCGGAATTTCAAACCAATCACTAATCGATGCAATGCGAAACTAAGCAAGGGCGAAATTAAACTTCACATACAACTGACATCTACTTTAAAGGACTAAACCATTACGAAAGGATTAAAAGACCAGAAAAGTCAATTACATACGTTTAAAATTTTCAAAAAACCTACCTGTCTTTCTCTGTCTAAATTAGCGTGATACGTAGCAAGAACTGTCAAAACCTGGAAATCATGAACTACATTTAGTGGGGATTTGAACTTAACGATAACACGTTTTAAAATTCATTTGAGTCGAAAACTAAGTCATTCTGATATACCGTGAAGTCTTACACTTCCGTTTATGGGCTCTTGGAATCGCTTTGAAAAGGCCGAAACAACTGGATAGCACGTTCTCGAAAGCCCGCAGGTTCCATGCCTTCAAACGGACGAAATAGAGGAGATATGGCACCCAAGAGAAAAGCACACCCAGAGTATAAAAGAGAACAGGCGACATACAAAGAGCCCCCGGGAGGTAAATTTTGACGGTAAACTGGAGATTAAAAAATCGAGACACGATAGTGGATACTTACTGGGAATATAAGGGCCTGTAAGCCTACTCTACCCACACCAGGAGGAACACCACGGAGATCAATAATGCAAGATGGCTCTGAAACCTAAACATTCAACATAAAAGAACAAAATACCGTTACTGGTTAAAACAGGCAATTGTCATTTTCTTTGACAATTTCAATCGCCCTAGAAAAGTGAAAATTAATGATATAAACCTTTAGGTGGTCTACCTAATCTGCAGTGGAACGGCAACGACATCAGTACATGAGAGTTGGAGATCATCTCAGTTTAGCAGCAACTCAAGCGGTAGCGAAGAAAGCCTAGTGAAAATGAAACTGACAAGTGACCAGTTCCCAGTTGGCTTGTTGGCTCAGTTGACAGAGCAGTGCAGTGCAATGGCAGGGTCATGGGTTTGAATACCCTGCGAGCAGTTGGTTTCTCCTTCGCTTCCCGAGAGAGAAACTACTGCGATCAACCGTTAGTTTGTTTGAGTGAGCCGCCGTCCAGCACCAAGGACGAATAACTTAAATTTGAACTGGCAAAACGAGTTAGTAAACCTGTTTTGGCGTTTGCGCATGCGTTCAGTTACTTAAATGCTGCGTTTGGGTTAAAAATTCCATATTTTTCCCGCGAAGTAAGACGAAGTGATATCAAATGCATCACGTGGGGTGTGCCGTACTTTGCACATGCTCGCAGTGGTTAATCTCTTGGGAAGCGTAGGATAAACCAACTGATCGCAGGGTAAGGTTCGAATCCCGTTCAAACCTTATTTTTTTAGGCTTCCTTCGAAACTGCTTAAGTTTCTGCGTACCTGAGATAAATTCCAGCTCTCGTGTATTTCAATGTTCACAGTTTATAGATATGGACATTTCATACTCTATCTCTCAACAACATCGGAGTACACCTGTAACAAGCAACACTGGTATGTGGCGGTTTTTCGTCCACAGATTAAGCAGAAGAACTAGAGGGTGCAAGAAAAATAAAGCGTTGTAATTAAATGGCGGCCAAAAATGTATTCTTTTGTTTATGTGCTAATGAGACTCACTAGCCTCGCTCTCGAACGACATTTCTATTGTATTTTGTCCATGGAAACAAGGCTAGTAAGGCTAATTAGCACATAAACAAAAGAGTATTTTTTTGGCCGCCATTTATGCATTCGGTCTATATTATATTACAACTTTTAAGTACGCGAAAAACATTGACCAGAATTTTTAAATAACAACGAACACATGGCTTGCCGTTTTCGGGGTGCTAATGCATTTCTATTCGGTCAAGGGGCAGCTTAAGGGGCCCGCACCCTACCGTTCAACTGCTCTAATTTATGTTACAGTATATAACGATCAAAAGGAGATGTTCTTTAAGACAATCCATTATGTAAAAAATTCTTGGATACTGCGGGACCTGAACTGTGAAGGTTAGACACCAATGCACTCGAATGCAAGTGGCCGTTTTGGCCACTTTGGAAAATACCATAATACTCTTTGTCTTTCCCCCAAAATTTTGCATAAGCATTGTTTCCAGTTTCTCTTGGGACTTACAATGGTCCCAAGAAAAAACAATAACAATGCTTATGCAAAATTTGGGGCCACAAACAAAGAGTATTATGAGTTTTCCGAAGTGGCCTATATTGATAAGGACTCGGAAGTAAATGCTTGAATCCAATGACAATAATGTACAGTTACAAGATCCAAAAAAGGGGAAATACATCTTTAAAATCTGAAGAAACTGCGTGGGAAAAGTACACGTTGATGCATACGTTACCATGTGACAGAGAACTGATGTCATTGTGTTCAATGCTGGATTAGCTGACAATATTAGGCTCTTATTTTGCAGGACTTCTGGTAGCACTCTTAAAACATGTTCCAGTACAGTCCAGTCCCACTCCTAAGATAATGAAGAACAATGAAACAATTAAACGGAGTCTAGTGGTATGCGTAATAGCTTCGTATAGCAAATAAAATATAAATATACAAATAAGCGGAGGAAAACTCACGTATTGCAGACAGTTTAAAATCACTTCAAACACTTCCGAATACTGAATAGCAGCAAGATGCGAGGACGACGTCTTATCAACATCACTGAGATACCAAAAAAGACACTCAGTCAGGAGCAAGCTCAACATAGATTAAGGAGTGAAGGATAAAAAAGAGAACAGGGCCAGTGGAATAAAACGATTAGTTTGAACCACTATATTATAATGCGATAATTCATCCTATAACAACCTACGCTAGTGTTATCTGGTCATGTTGTGTTAACGGATCTTTGAACAGAGTATTGAAGCTGCAAAATAGGGCGGCTAGGGTTATTTTGTCTGCTGATAGAGATTCGCCATATGTACAATTATTTAAGGAGTAAAAATGGATTCCTTTTTATGAAAAAAATAAGATAAGCAGTTGTTCATTCTCTAGTTTTCAAACTTATTCAAGGTACCTTACCCAATTATTTAATCAAAGATTTTACTCTTAATAGTCAAGTCCATTCTAGAAATACTAGGTATGCTAATTTAGTTTGCCCTAAGTATATACGTGACACAGAAGGTGGAAAGTCCTTCTTGGTTAGAGCTTGTAAACTTTGGAATAAGTTATCCTTAGAAATAAGACGTGAAGATTCTCTTCCTGTATTTAAGAAGAGTTTATTTAATGTAGTTTTTAAAGAACAGCTTAGTTGAAATCACTTTAGTATTGAGCTTGATATTAATTTAATTTCATATTTATTCGAATTTATAGATTTGATACTTTTTGAGGGCCACAAGTTTATTACCTTTTAGCTATTTAGTGTTACCCTCCATAAATAGTGTATGTATTTATGTAAGAGAACTGATGCCCATGCCCCATCATCGTTTTTAAAAATATATTTTTAGTTTCGTAAAGCTATTTTAATTTCTCGTTCCCAATGCCGCACAAATTTAAATTTTCATAACGTCATTACAGCTGGCCAATCAGGTGCCTCTCTAAAAATAGCTTTGTAGCTAAAATTAGATTTTAAAAACTATCATTGGAAGTAACCCATAAACGGGG
>OX421452.1:11030619-11133119 GCA_949126865.1 Montipora capitata | reverse complement strand
AAGCTCCATGTAGAACACAATCTCCTCAGTTTTTGAAACACAAGAAGCAAGATTTTGCCAAAACAGACACACTTTTAAAGAAACTGTGGTTTCCTTGCTGTCCTGAAAGTTAAACATGATTTACCTGCTGTTGTTGTTCAAGAAGTTGTGAGCCTTTCCCTTGGAGTTCAACATGCCTACTTATCACCTAAAACAAAACAAACGACGTAAAGGCTTGGTAAAACACTCCAAGATCCTGCTTTATTGGAGCATAACTGCCAAACCAACCATTCAACAGCCAATTTATAAACCAGTATTTAACGTTGATGTGACACCCATGACCTCTGCGAGGGATATGCATTTGCGCCTGGGCTTTCTCTGTTACAGAGCAACCTTGTCTCAGGTGAACGTCACTCCGTGCACCTTATGCAATCACATTCTAGGCGCCTCGTGCTTTGGACTAGTATGTCGAGTCCGACCTTTGATACTGTCATTCCAGTTCTGTCTTTATTGCAAAAACACTCAACCTTAGAAGCATCTTCATTCAAATTCCCTCCCTTCCCTTTCTCTTTCATACCTGGTGCCTCCATAGCATGTCCCAGGACATGTCATGGGGAATTATGGTAGCTAATAGGCTTTTTGCAACAAACCATCACATGGTAAAAAATCCGCCATGCTGGAGGGAAAGTTCATTATTATTCCCCCACTGGGACAACCTTATAACATCTCGCACCAAAATCCGCCTGTTCAATTCCAACATCAAGTCAGTCCTAATGTATGGAGCAGAAACATGGCGAACAACCAAGACTACCATCAAAAGAGTTCAGACTTTCATCAACACGTGCCTACGAAGAATACTGAAGATCCACTGGCCAAATACCATCAGCAACTCAGATCTCTGGGAAAGAACCGACCAAGTGCCAGTAGAAGAAGAGATCAGAAGAAGAAGATGGCGATGGATAAGGCACACCCTGAGGAAACCACCGACAAACATCACACGCCAGGCCCTGACCTGGAACCCTCAGGGGAAGAGAAAGAGAGGCCGACCAAAGAACACCTGGAGAAGAGACCTGGAGGCGGAAGCCAGGCAGACCGGCTGCTCCTGGAGAGAGTTGGAGTGAATCGCCCAGGACCGCGGACGCTGGCGGGCTGTTGTGGATGGCCTACGCCCCTCCAGGGGCTCAAGGCCTAAGCTCTAAGACTGGGACATTAAAACAAAGGCAAGTCAACCTTGACTGGTTCAGGTCTCTTTGTTTTAATGTCCCAGTGGGGGAATAATAATGAGCTTGCCCTCAAGCATGGCGGGATTTGTACCATGTGATCGTTTGTTGCAAAAGGCATATTGTAGACTATCTGTGGATTTGTTACAGTTCATGACTTAATTTAACATCGACTCATGCAATGACCCTCTTTTCTATTATGAAGGGTTAAATCGCACTTTATGCTTTATCAAATATCTAGTCAATATTGTGAAATGAAATACGGGTGGGGATGAAGTGTTCCCATGCGGGTCACCCTTTGCCCCATAGACTCACTGTACTAGGGTTAAATGCCTTCTGATCGCGCACGGTTACCATAGAAACCAGTGGGCGCAACCCTAGACAGGTAAGGACTTCTCATGTGAGGGATTGTAACCCTCTGGAGAGGATTGTGGCCTCGGGGATTGTAACCCCTTGGCGAGGATTGTAACCTTTCATTGCCAACTTGTTGTCTTGGCCTTGGGAATTGTAACTTCTTGGAGAGGATCGCGACGTTCGTGAAGTTCGGTAACCGACGTATTGCATGCAGTATTTAATATTGTTTGTTGCCGAGTGATAAATGATATTACATGGACGCGCGAGAACAGGAGAAGGGAAATTTCGTATCTCCAAGCGGTCATGTCATGTTCTGTTTATTATATAAATATCAATAAAATACCAAACCATTTCCCTTTAATGTTTTGTAGTCCTTACGAAGAACATCGGCGCGATTTATCATGTAACCATAGCAATGGTGATCTTTTCACATGTGAAGTCAACATGTTATTCTCACGTGTGAAGATATCATGTTTTCGCGCAAAAGTTCCCCTGGTAGTTTATTGGTACAGCATTATCAAATAGTGGTGTGGTGGTCAAGTGGTTAGGTGAAGGGTTAATCAACATTCCCCAGGTTCGAGTCCCATGTCCATACACTTGAGCTTTCTTTAAAAAAAAAAAAATAGACCATTTCCCATAATCCATATCAAGCTTTCAGTCTTTCAAATTAACGATAATAGTGAATTCGAAGCAAATGAAGAATTCACGATAACGGTGAATGGGTTGTTAAGCCACACAAATTACTTTTCAATCATATATTTCTAAACTGGTACTATTTGGTACTTAATCGACCCTACAAAATCGCCGGTAAGTTACTTTTTTCCCTGTCTTGGGCATCCTAATTAAGTCCATATTTTTTAAGGGGTGATGCAGGCAGTGTGGCCCAGTGGTTAGGGCGTTTGCCTTGAGATCCGGAGATCCTGGGTTCAAGACCCGCTCTGACTACTCTGTAAATGTGTTCCTGGTAGTCCCTGGTTCAACTTCCCAGCTGCACTTGTAAATAGCCAACTGGTTTGCCTCCGACCAATTGGGATTCTCAACAGTTTTTGTCGTTTCGTTGATTGTGTTGCAATGGCCCTGAAAAGCCCCTATGGGGAGCGGTCAATTATGTATCGTATCGTATCGTATCGTATCGTATCGTATGTAGTAGGTCTCGTAACGTATAATGGACAAAAACAAAAGAATCAGACAAGAGTCACCTTTTCAATAATATAGAGGAAGTCTTGACACTTCTGAGAGTCGCACGTGACACACAAGTCAACAAGAATTTGCACAGCTTCATTCCGAACAGTGACATCTTGGTCTTCAGATATATGACTAAGGTAGGGCAACACCGCTGACTCTAGTAGCTCTTCCTGAAAATATCGAGGAAATTGATACTCCAAATAAAAGACAAATCCTTTATGTACTATCAGTTATGTATATGCTCTCCCACTTCCTACGAACTTATAGAAATTAATGGCTCTAAGATTAGCTCTGTTAGGGTCGTGAAATTACTGGGTGTGTATTTCCAAGACAATCTTAAGTGGAACAATCACGTTTCTGAGACGATTAAAAAGGCCGTTAAGCACCTTTACTTTTTAACTCAGTTAAAGCGAGCTAATGTACCATCATCAGAATTAGCAAAATTTTATGTTGCTTGTATTCAATCTGTCGGTTCAGAGATACTTTCATTCCAGCAAGCGCAAGACATTTTAACTGACATTTATTATAATTATATATGTAAATTAGTTCTTTCTTAGATGTTATTTTTAGTTTTATTACATAATTTGTACACCTTTGCAATTCAGCTTCTAGCAAGGTATTTTTAATAAACGTCTATCTATCTATCTATCTATCTATCTATCTATCTATCTATCTATCTATCTATCTATCTATCTATCTATCTATCTATCTATCTATCTGTATATGGAAGAATAGAGGATTACGTTTTTGCAAACGTTGGCTGTGAAACACTTATATTTGAACAGACTTAACTGATTAGAGTGTAATGTGAAGTGCTAGTTTTCTAACTCATATGAACCATGTGAGCGTTAGCCCAATATAAGTGCTTCACGGCCAACGTTTGCAAAAACGTAATCCTTCCTTGTACTTGTACATGTTCATTGCCGTGACTTTCAGATCTTCAGTTCCCATGGCCTGCTCCAGTCTGACCTTCTAGCTCAGTCGGTAGAGCGGCGGTGGTCTAACCCGAAGATTAGATCACCGGGTGGTCACCGGGTCGGATCACCGGTTAGATCACCGGGTGGTCACAGGGTGGGAATTGGGTTGAATTCCCACCCTGGTCAGAGTTTTTCTCTGTCCTTGTGTGGGCCCATTTCCATTAGTAGGGCTAACGTTTCACATGGTTCATATGGGGTAGAAAACAAGCACTTCACATTATAATCAGTTAAGTTTATATGGAAGAATGGTTATGCCTTTACAAACCAATCCCGGAAATTTAAACTATTGAGTAAATATAATGCAACTGCCAATTGTCCGAACGTTGAATTTAAGACTTTCTAGAAAGTTTGATAATGGTAGTCCCATATCCCCATGCAGAGGTTCTGGAAATTAAATACGTATCCAATATGCCACTAATCTACATTCCCAGTTTTACTATGGAACACTCCAATTTTAAGATTGTCCCATGGAGGGATACTTAACAACAAACCAGATGTACTGCATGGTCCACTTTGAAAACGAAGAATTTATTTCAAAGTAGCACTTTATTTAAAAATACTCATTAGACATTTTCATTGTCACCGCCGTTGTCCGTTGCAGAATAGAGGCGCTTAAAGCTGTATGGTTCCATCGCAGTACGGATTAAATTTATCAGCATCTCTGTTAAATTGTGTCAAAACCATTCTACACTTCTATCAGCTCTGTTCCACTTTTAATTTGCCGGTTGAAAGCAATTTAGGCAATTGAGACAATGCTGGTCAACGGTCGCCCTATAAATAAAACTTAACTGACAGCACGGCGAACTTGAAGTTTTTGCAAGGGGTTCCAAGCCTCGTGGTCCTATTCACTTGCTTACTGGCCTACAGTAGGGCCTATTTGCCATATTGTCTTTCTTCCTTTCCTCTCTACCCTTTTTTTTTTTGGAATTACAATGTCGAAAAGTATTCCACTGATTGGCTCAGTGTGAAGATGCCTTTGGTGTATAACTTCTTCCCTCAGACTGATCAGTTGCTCCACCACCCTTCAAGGCATCAGCTCCCAGGTTCACCTACTTAGTTTTGATATTAATTGTATGTTGTTTAAATATATCAACGTGGCTTAAGACTCGCAAATCATACCTCATACCAGTGTCCATATGAGATAAGTAAGGAAGAAAGTACACTGAGAACTTTGACTCTTACACTGGTACGGATTTCATATCTGAAAAAAATACAAAGAGCGTAAGCCTTCCCAGCACAATTATGCACTCCATTTAAAGTCTCATTAAACCAATGGTGTATCGCTTTGATAACCGAATAGGTTGGTTGTTTAAATGTACATTGTGTATGAGCAGAGGGTGAAAAGGATGATTAATCGCACGAGAGTTAGATACATCGTAGCTCATAGGAACCTGAAATATTTTTCCATCAGATTATGAAGGTTTGTGAGCCAGCCAACTTGAGCAGGATGCACCATTTGAGCCTTGAATGACACCAAGATATGAAGGGAATGCTCCTGTCAATAAAAAAGGTACGTATTTGAGAAAAAGTCATTCTTACACACTTGCATGTATAGTGTGAGAAGAGAATTAAAAGCATTATAATCTTTACATTTATTACATTTTGCCACATTACAATAAATTTACACTTAATAATTAAAGTTAAGATAATATATATGGCGAGGAAACCTAAAAGAAACCAGGAGGCTTATACAAGGTTAGGTTTCCTACCAAAACAGAAAGAATTGACTAACACAAATATAGAGCAAGACGTTCAGTTAGGTGTGACGCAAGAGTTGGATCGACGAGGAAATAAAAAAGGAAAAGGAAGAAGTTAATTAATAGTTGTTGATTAAAAAATCTTTCAGCTTGTGTTTAAAGGACATTAGGGTTGGGGTATTTTTAATTTCAGCACTAAGGGCATTGAAAAATTTAGGGCCTTGAAAGGATTTAGAAAACTGCCTTACGTTTGTCCGGCAAATCGGTCGCCGAAAAAAGGAAGCGTGCCTCGTGTTGTAACTATGAATACTATTATTAACAGAGAAAAAAGAGTCAAATTTAGGAGGGAGATTACCAGTACTAAAAGAATACATAAATTGAGTAGACCTAGTTGTAACAAGTGAATACTGTTCATTTTAAGAAATTTAAGTTCTTTAAATATTGGATCTGTGTAAGAACCACTACCCGTATCGCCCGTTTTTGTAACATTGTTAACCTTTTCAGGTTACTTTTGTAAGTGGATCCCCAAACTAAATTACAGTAATAAAGATACGGAAAAACCACAGAATTGTAGAGTGCACAACGAGGTTTTGAAAAGAAAATAACTGGATCTATAAATAATGCCAAAAGATTTAGATATTTTATGCGCAACAAGCGATATAATTATGAGACTTCCATGGAAAGACAATCGGCCCGTAAAATAACGAGGAAGAGGGTCCCTGAGACTTGGCTTAACGCTTCCCTATTAATGGACAAGTCAAAATCATAGCAGAGTCTTTTTGTTGGGGTCTAAACACCATAAACTTAGTTTTGGATATATTAAGGGAAAGTTTATTTGCAGCAAACCAGCTTGAGAGCTTATTAAGTTCACTATTTAAGATATTGTTCAAAGTAGCTGGGTCCTTTTCAGAAATAAACAAGTTGGTGTCATCAGCAAATAAAATGGATTCTAGGCGAGAAGCGTCACAAAGGTCATTGGCGTATATGACGAAGAATAGGGGGCCAAGAATTGAACCTTGTGGGACACCACAGCGTATTACCTCAGGGAGCGATCTATGGCTGTTATATTCTACAAAATAGCTTTTGACCCAATCCAACGCTCGGCCTCGGGTCCCATAGTGTTGTAACTTGTCAAAAAGAATGTTATGATTGACGGTATCAAATGCCTTAGACAAATCAATAAATACTCCTGTAAATTCTTTGCGATCAAGGGCGAGAGATAAGTTGTCATACAAATCACCTAGAGCAAGGGAAGTTGAGTGGATTCTCCTGATGCCGTATTGATTATCAAGAAGAATATTGAAATTGTTTAGGTACAAAAGAATTCGATTGTAAATAATCCTTTCTAATAATTTTGAAAAGCAAGGTAAAACGGAAATAGGCCTGTAGTTAGGAAAAAGAGTTTGATCTCCAGATTTAAAAATAGGAACAACACGTGCAATTTTCATTTCCTTTGGAACGGCACTGTGATTGATGGATAGATGGATAATGTGGATCAATGGTGCAGCTATGCAGTGAATAGATTGTTTAATGGTGGACAGAGAATTTTTATCATGTCCAGCAGCTTTACCCGGTTTGAATGAGCTGGCAATGTTGATAATTTCTTCTTCTGTAGCTGAGTTAAAGAAGATAGATCGGGGAAAGTTTCTAGAAAGACAGTCCGTATGCGAATATACCACAGTGGAAGTTATTCGCTTTGCTACGTTAGGTCCAATATTAGTGAAGTATTTTCCATGGGATCACAAATTTCCTGGCCATCTATTTTAAAAGTCGAGTTTAGTTTGGCTTTTGCTTTTGTTTGTTTATAACCACATTCAGTAGTCTCCAGGTGGCTTTCACATTAGATTTGGATTCCTCGAATTTCTTGTCGTAGTAGAGACGTTTTGCCACTCTTAGACTGTGATTAAGCTTATTTTTGTATCTCTCTATCTAGATTCTTTAAAGAGCCGTACGTTCTTCAAAGGGGAATCGCAAACCAACGATCCAAATTTTTGTCTTGTGATGCGAAGCTTTTTTTACTCACTAAAGTGGAGACACTGCCTATAAACTAAATCTAAATTATTTACTGAAAATTTTGTTAATCAATCTCAAGACCTCATTCTTGTCATACAGAAATTTGGCAGTTAATTCAACATACTTCTCTTTTACAGCGAATCAAACATACGAGTTGGAGGGGATGATAACACTGATGTTGCCTGGGGAGGGAGTAATCCTGTACAGCTATTCCAGACTGCTATTTTCATTGGTGCCTATGACCTACATAGCATCCACTGTTATCAGGGCGAGGTGCATTGTTTCTTTTGTATCATCTATTGTTTCATTCTCCAATTACAAACTGCATCTGGAAAGCTACAGGATGTCTCCGGAGAGGGGACGAATCGGGAAGGGTAGTTGGGTGGAAGAACTTACAGGTCTCATACTTGCACTTTTCTCAACCAAAGCAAAGAACCTTTCCTCTGGTCCATTAAATTTGCCAGCCTCATAAAGTTCCTCTATGCTGGTCAATAGATTGTGAAGGCTTTCTATTAAGGAGTTATCACCTGGCGAATGTACCTGGATAGTAAGAAAGAACCGTCCATCACGTTAGTTTGGTTTGAAGTTAAGGCACTCAACTGAACTACTCTTATTGTGAGTCAAAAGGTGAGTTATTTTCTCTACTCACTTACAGTATGTCCAGAAATGGACCTAATTACAGCTGTAGATGCAAACCCAATTTCACAAAGACATGAACTGTCCCTTTAAGTCTAAGCCTTTGCTACCTATTTCCAACAATAAGGTAACGGTAAAGGCTAGCATTATTTTTTGCTAAGGGTAAATGCAGCTCCTTACTTGAGGAGCATCATTTGGGAGGTACTTTGTGCCGTTAATTGCCTGTATTCAGAGACACGACTGATGTTAAAGTTGGGGAGACGAGCAAGGGGACCCTGTGATGGCATATTGAAATATGTGTGCATCTACAGTAATTAGGAGCATTTCTGGGCATTATCTGTAACTTTCAAAACAACACTACTGTCTTTCTTACATACCTCCACTTGCTTTTGTAGAGCCTCCGTAATATCCAACACTGCATCCCAGGCCACAACATGAAGTTCATGACCATATTTCTTCACCAGTCTCTGAACAGAGAGTGCTACTTCCAAGGCTACCAGACTATGGTGACAGGAAAGAGCCTGGGAACAAAATTACCCGTCTCATCCACTACATGTATGCAATCATACCCTCCCAATTTAATATTTTTGACTAACCCAGCTTGTTAACTTTGTTTGAGGACGTTTATTGACCAAATCAACCAACCGAACATGAAAAACGCTAAAAAACTCTCTGTAATAATGAGAAACCTTCAAAAATTTGTAAAAAAAAAAATCCGTAGTTAATTACAAATCTTACTTGCAACATGGAAGGTAATACTGTTGAATTTGAATACTTTAGGTTTGGTACTCTCTGTGAACCCCAAAGACACATTCCAATGAAGAACACTGATCCTCGTAGTAGCATGATATCTGAGTGATTGTCACTACATTTGGGACAGAGAATCACATGGAAGTATTACCTTAGGGTACATAATGATTGACCATCTCCCAGCTGCTACATGATGTCATGCTTACAACGTAATAATATTGGTAGAGCAGCAAGAAAGGTAATTGCTGTGCTCAAGCATCTTTTTGCAACTTAATTGATACAATGCATTATTATTAATGCCAGAAATAATAATTATACCCCATGTCAGCATCTTTAAAAAAAGGATCCACTTTTATAGTCCACAGTTTATAAAAAAAATAATAACTAAAAAATCAGAAAACATCAAGAAAGAAATCTCTTTGTTTCACCACTTGGTTCAGAAAAAAAGACTTTTTAGTACTAAAGGAACCCTGAACTTGAGAGAAAACTAAGTCTTGCTCCAGGGGTTTCATTAGAAGCTGGTCAGCACCAGTTTTCTGCCCTCTGTTTGTCAGAAATTTGCCTCTCAATGCAGACTACTCTGCCTTGATTTTCACTCAAAACCATGTATTAAAAAGGCAAGAGTGACCACCTCTTACATTGATTAGCCCAGACATATGCTTCGAAAGTTATTGAAGTCCCTGTTGCTCTCTTGGACTACATGTCTAAATTGTGCATACTTAACTGATGTAACTGATTCTTACCATATTCAACCAATCAATCAATCAATCAATCAATCAATTCTTTATTTGATAAAGCAGGTTAAAATTACAAAAATTACGCAGTAATAGTTGCATCGGCAGCTATCAGCTGATGTGGACCTGCTATATAAAACTATTTAGAATATATGAAATGAACTATAGACTATTGAATTACAATTCAATATTCTAAACAGTTAAGTATTAAGCCTGTGGTTTCTTTGCCTTTAAGAGCCAATTATTATTTGTGAACATGTGTGGCTTTTTCAGGAATTATGGTTGCACATGGTCTTGATCAAGTGCACATTTGAAGTACATGAAGATTAAATTCACTTACAGGTGTACATGTATGTCTGGAAATGGAACCTTATTAGATGCACGCCCAATTTTGACATCTAACGTGAAGTGTTAAGTCTAGTTAAGCCTTATGCTACATGTATTTCCTACAACAAGGTAAGGGTAAAGGTTAGCCTTTTTTTAGCTTAGTGTACATGTAAATACAGCTGTTTATCCTTACTAGAGGAGCAGCATTTGGAGGAAACTTTGTGACATTAATGATAATTTAGTCAATTCATTCAATGGAAGCCGGCAGGGTGCCTTCCACCCCCTTCCCTCTGCCAGTGCTCCGTTTCACAGATATTTAAAGCTACAGCTACATAGGTCAGAGGAAAGTCGAAACTGACGTTGAAGTCACCGAGGATCGAACTGGGGACCCCTTGCTCTGAAATCCGCGCACTAGCCAACTGAGCTATGCCTGCAAATGTTGGCTTTTGAGAGGAGGGGAAAACCGAAGTACCCAGGGAAAAACCTCTCAGAGAAGACTAGAGAACCAACAAACTCAACCCACATATGGCGTAGAATCCGGGAATTGATCCCGGGCCACATTGGTGGAAGGCGAGTGCTGTCAGCACTGCGCCAGCTCTCTATTCTGAGACATGAGTGATGTTGAAGTTGGCAAGAAGAGTAAGGGGAAACTTTGACATGCTTATTGAAATCCAAGTGCATCTAATTAGGGGTATTTCTGGACATGCAAGACAGTGTATCTAATTGAATTTTGTGGATTTCATTAGTTGTTTTTAAAAGTTAGTGTATCCACATGTTTAATATTCACTATCGCCATAAAGCCTGTTGCCAGCCCACACAAAAAAAATGTTTAAATAAATGTTTACCTACATGTATTAAACACAAAGACGCACCAAAAAAGGCATGGTGCCTTAGGAACATGCAAAATATTTACATTTACTGTATCAACCAACCATGGACGCAACAGAGCCTTGTGATAATCTGTTCAATGAAAGAGCCCCTTACTACCAATGTGTCTGTAATAATTATGTCATAACATGTTATCTGTGGTTTTTTTTTTTTAAATCACCCAGTCCCTTTTTCTCACATTAGAAATATATTTTAGGGCTTCCGTCGCTGTGTCGCTGTTTGTTGATCACCATCTTGGTTGATCAATCAGTCAAGCTTGAATGAATTCGAACAAAGGCAGTGCGTGAAGTGACCCCTTTTATAGTGTGTCTTCATGTGTAAGAAAGTGGGGATATGCTGGTGTACAATGTAGCGGTTAGTGCACAGGACTCTCACCCTCCAGTTTGCTGGTTCAATGCCTACATGTACATTTACCTAAAACAAGACGCCTAAGGGCGTTTCCATGGGATGTACAAAAGTTAACACAAATTGTCCAGTTATAGCAAGCCACCATGCCACAGGCATTTCACAGAAAAGTTGCTTCACAGTCTCTCCTCACCCCAATCTTGACCCCAGAGCTCTTCTCGTGACTGAGAGAGAGAGAAGAGCTCTGGGGAACCCTGAAACAAAGTGTCTTCTCATTGGTTTTCGTGAAGAACAATCAAAAGCATCTCTAATTGGTGCATTCATGTTAGCACGAGGAGTGAGCAGGCGCAGTAAAGTTCAAATAGCCAATTTTTGGCTATAAGAACCCTGCGCCGCATGTTCTCCTAAATAGAGTTTCCCAGAGCCTTGGGCCTACCCTAGGCTCTGGTGACGAAAATGTCCTCACCCAAGTGTATACAACATATAATTATTATGGATACTGGCAACATAATGCTAGGGGTAGTCCTGCAATGGACTGGCATCCTGTCCAGGGAGATTAGTGATACCCTCAGTCACCTCATGCATGTGAGCCCTCCAGATCCTGCATACATGTAACTACACATGTAAATGAACATGTATTACAAAAAAGATGTACCTATCTTCAATAACATTACACATGGTGTACACTCCACTGTGTCCAAGATGAGTTCCCAGTAAATTTCTCATGATCTGAATGAAAAGATAAACATAATACTGTTTGAGTGCTGTTGACAAGAATAATAATTATTATTATTGAACAGCAACAGAAACATTGATTTTAATGACTTTGCACCAAAAACAATTTCCTGTAAGAAGTACCAGTAAATACAATGTCATTTGTATCATTTTAATTTATTTTAATGATCTGGTTCAAACATCATTTTGACCGCTCATCGGTCATCATTAAGTTCAATGTTGAAAGTGAAAAATTACATACATGTACAGTATGATGGGGAACTTGTTTACAAGATCAAGGAAAACTATTACATGTAAGTGAAAGTATAAAAAGGGTAAATTGCCAAAGCCTAAACGCTTTTTACATCTAAAAGTTTATGCATGTACTTTTCAACTTCATTTTGTCTCTTTCTCCAGATGTAAATGTATGACATTTTCTTATTGTCAAATTAATTCATTGAACTTAATAATGACCAAAGAGCAGTCAAATCATCATTCCAAACTTTTAATGTTGAATCTCTACTGTAAAGTTTTAAAAATCCTTAATGATAAGAATTTCAACAGAAAGATAATAATAACCTATCTTTTTGTGTGCTTAAAAATACTATATGTAAATTACAGGTACATGTATTAAAGTATGACAGTTGTGCTGCCAGGGCAAATGTCATGTACTTTATTAATTTTACTAGAAGTAGATGTACCTTCCAGCTGTGTTGAAAGAACTTCTCTATGTTGACAGCTCGACAGGCAGTGGCAATGAACTCAAACAAGGCATTTGATGGCAGGCAACTGTAACGAACCACAGCATCTAGCAGACATAAACAAAGCTGAAAAATACAAATGAATACAATATTTACATGTATTTACCAGTGTGGCCAAACCAAAGAGTGCTCTTTCCTTTCATTGTTGTCTCAGGTTTTAGAAATTCACAACCTGTAAGTTTTACATGTACACTGTACATGTATGAATCTCCTGTAGTCTTATTGTGCTATTAATATGATCAAATTGAGAATAATAATAATTATACTTAATACTTTATATTTACATGTATTTGTTACAAAAATATACTTTAACAAACAAGAAGTTGTCAGTACATCAACATCCTCTTCTTCCTTGGTTGTTCTTGAAAGACGGCATGTCTCCCTAGTAAATGTATGCAGAAATTTATAATAGTGATTATTATTAATTTATGTCCAATTAGATGACATCCAAAAAGAGTAATGCTGGCCAGCAACGTCTGCCCGATGTGCATTCCAGCAATCTCCACCCTTCATGAAATCAAATATGAATGCTCTTTTTTCTGAAAGTGTTTTGCAAGTCATCCTTGCAAAATACAAAGGTAGGCCTGGTGCACTAAGCATTGGCCAGGATAAAATTGATGGAAAGTGTACAATCTTTACGTCATAAAAACCATGCCTTATCAGATGAAACATTTCATTATGAATAATACTATATAAATAATTACTATCATTCTTTAGTCTTTCAATTCGTACATGTACACTGTAATAATATTTTTTTTTTTTGTTAAAAGGAACGTGCCTACAAAAATGATATTTTGCTGTACACATTCCAGTAAGATGCCAGTTCCAGTTCAGACACCTTATCCGCTTCCTACATGTACATGTAGGGTCCATTTCCACTTACAAGAGCTTAGACTGTACTATAGTAACTGTAGAAGTTATCCTGTCCATGGCTCACCTCACAATTCCTGATATGATATCTTCATCAAGAAAACTGGAGTTGTAATGAATAACATTTATCATAAGGGGCATGAAAACATCCATTCTAGCAAAGCAAAATGAAAATAAGAAATTAGAATCACATGACTTGTATACCTTTAAACTCGGTCCCCATTAACCTATTGACCCATGAGAGTGACACTTGATAGATTTTACTCTGTCTAATGCCAGACGATTTTACTTGTCAATGGGGGCACCCTAGGGTGTTTGAGCTATGAATGGGTAAATCTGTGCAGATTTTTAATTTGAAGTTGGTAGCTGCAGTTTCGGTGTCATGTTGTCAAAATCCATATTGAAAGAACTTTTCATCACCTGTCGGTGCTTATTGAAACTAAGGCAGCGTTGTCACTCATCAGTAACAAAAACATTTCCTGACTTCTCCCTAACTTTTCTCTGACCTCTAAACAATTTTCACTAACCTTAAACTGCATGTAGTTGAATAATCATAATTATTTGCCTCAGCTTCTTTTGAAGGCCATCAATACATGTATTAATATTATTTTTTCTCTTTGTTTGTGTGAAAAATATTGTGAACTGCTTTATACCAAAAATAATATTCCCTGACTTTTCACTGACTTTGACATCACAAGTAAGTAAAATCGAACTGTAATCGAACCTGGTGTATTATGTACAGATCTACATGTATGTCTTTCACTTCTTTATAATACAGTGTACATGTATATCATTTGAATCATAGCAAAGCCTTTGGCATTTTGTTGGGATACCTTCACTTGTGATGTCACATTACCAATACGTCTACAGTAATTATTGCTGTAGAAGTATTTGCAGGTTTATACGGTCTTGAAAGTCATTGAATCTCAATTGAGTCCTTGCAAAGCTCTTGATTTGTTTGTGTGGACAAGAACTCGCCTTTTGTAACAACAACCTATTTATTTGTGCTCTCACTTCCTTTTCCTTTTTATGTATCCCATAATACACGGAATGCTAGTAACTTCCGTTTCCAGTACACTACAATTTGCTTTGTTCTGAAAAGTACTGTAAAGACTTGTGTATAAGCCGCACCTTTTTGCTTAAGTTTTGGGCCAAAAATGGCGGGTGCAGCTAATATACATGAGACCATTGCTTTCAGAGGGAGTAAACTGGCTTGTAGGGGTCACAAATTGAACCGAAAACCTTCAGTAACTTACACGTACAGATTAAACATGTTGAAACCTGTTATTGATCACTGCTTTCAGCAGAAGGTTTGCATCTTCAGGTTCTAAACCCAAATATTGCTCGCCAGTAGTTCTTTCAAGCGTTTCATTTGCACTTTGTTTGAGCAGTTAAACTCTAACTGGCTTAGAATCTCCATTCCTCCGCACAGCTGCTTACAATGTCGTCTACGACCAATCACCTCAACACTAATTTCTCCACTAAGTCCAAGAAAATAACATACTATTCGGGAGAACTCGCGAGGCAAATGGCCGACCGTTTCATTGACCCTCACTACTTTCACGGTGTGTTTGTCCATGGGGTTGTTACACTCTCGTTTAGCGACAAGTTTTTCTCCAATCAGGGGTTACCATACGTCGAGATAAACATGATATCGACACACAGCTGATGTGAAAGCGAACGTTTCCATGTCCATATTTCTTTCGTTAAATGCCTGCATGGTTACCAAGCAAACGCTTTGCATCGTTCTCTGGCGCTTTTTTCGTTTTGCATCGTTCTCCGTTCAGTGAACGCGAACAATCACATTTCTGGTTTTAGGTGACGATCGTGAAATAAAGGCACATGCTCGGGAGCAGACAACAAATGAAAATAGCGAGCTTGAAAATTTCAGTCTTGTGAGTCTGCTTTCACTCCATTTTCCTTGAGATATTTAAAAAGGAATGCAGAGGAAATTTCAAAGATTCCGACAGGAATCAATCCTAGCTTCACATTTCTGTGAATTTCACAACAATGAATTCCTCTACATTCGCGGCGACAGTCCTACAAACGGTTTGCGTCGAAAAAGCCATTCTCATCACTACAGTGTACCTTGATAAACATTTTCTTTGACTGGGATTTTTGGGTAGCAAAAGGGTTTCGTCTGATATTTATTCTGATTGCTATCATGAGACTAGTCTTCGTGCAAACGTAGCAAAAAATCAACATCATTGTGGCGTTTGTTTACATGTGATACATATAACTCCCGAGATTCGACCGTGCATTGCCCTGAAAAATTTTGTCTTGTTGCCAGTTTTGTATATCACCTTCTTTCTGAGATGTTGCCGCAAAGAAGTTCTTGCGGTCAGGATTTTTTAACAGAAAGAAGTTCTTGCGGTGTCAACTTCCAACCGCAAAGAAGTTCTTGCGGCTGGTAGGATTGTGGCGCAAGGAGCCACAAGAAGCCGCAAGAAGTTGCCGGCTTGCGGACGCAAAAAGAAGTTCTTGCGCGTGCATTATTTTTGGGCTGTACTGCATATCAATTTCTCAAGCTCAGTGCTTTGGAGTTTTAGGATAGTAGAGTCACTGTATGCTGATAGAAACTAATACAATGTACATGTACAATGTACATAATGCTTCAGTCAGAGTAAAGTCACCTCAATTTAGAGTATTTGGCATTACTACTAACCCATCCACTTTATCATTGCCAAAATTAATGCCTTTATATAAGCCCTGAAGTAACATGCGCAACAGTATACATGACAAAGCTGCCAAAAACTCAATGTTGCAAACTGATTGTAATTTGTAAGCCACATATGTACGCATTGCGTACCTATTTTTCCCTGACAGTGGCAACCCTGTACTACATGGTTATAATAATATAATTTCTATTATACAAAAGTCATGTAAAGCTGTAGAGTATCTCAAAAACCAAAAATCAACTTGTTTGCCCAATCATAGAGAGCAGAACTGTACACGTCAGTCTCTCTTACATGTACATTTGACATGTATGAATAGGCCTGAAGAGCAGACTTCCTTAGCCCTATTTTTTTTATACAATCATAGTTTATATCTCCTTGAAGATAATGCTCATTAAATGGACCACTGTTATGATATCAGTCAGTGGGAAGAGAATTAAATTTTAATGCTTTCACAAAGAAAAGCCAGTAGCACCTTTCTCTTTTCTTTCCATCACTCAGTTCCAGACATTTTGTACACTACGGACTCAATAGATAATTGTAAACAAAATGAAAAAGAAAGCACCAACAACCATTATTACACTAAACATTAATAATAATATAAATTTCCAACAAACCTCCATCTCTGCATAACTTCTGGCATCCAAGACAACAGAAAAGGTCCTGTTAGAATCATGGAAAGAGGAGAAAAGCTATTATAATCATAAAGCTGTAAAAAAAGGAAGGGTGATAGATACAATCATACAGTGTACACCGTAAAGTAGGTGATGATAATGAACAATGATACATGTACGAGCAGCTCCATTACGTGTACATTGTAAATGTAATTAAGCCAATAATTATTATTGTTTTATGCTCCTTTATTGTTTTGATCAATTTCTTGTATACATGAAGCTTGTATTCTCTTTTGTTTTTTTGCTTTTTTAATTTTCCTTCTCCATTTTGATATTGGACCAGATAACAGCAGGTATACCGAAGATGTGGTTCTTTACCTGTCAATTCTTCAAAATATGAAATGTCCTTTCCATTATCACTTAAAGCCTTCAACAATTCTAACCTAAACACAGGTAACATACAAGCAAAGACTTTTCTTAAGAAAAAGTAATCATATTTGATACAATCATGTACAGTACATAGTCATTTAACAATTTGTTTATACTATTTCCTCCAAGGCAATAATATTGAAAGCTGCTCTACAGCATGCACTGACATGTCTTTCAAAACCTGCACAAAACGCTTTGACTTACATGTGGGTTACTATTAAAATGGAGTCAGAACATAATACAGTAACTATAGGCACAACTGTCAAAGCAAAGACCCTGTCTTGCCCACAAGACAACTTAATAACTTACGGTAACTTGAATGATTAACCAAAACAACAAAGTAATACCAATAATAAATGGTATGGGTTCATCATGGGGCAGACTTCATAAATGTTTTACCTGGGTTTAATGTCTTCATCAACCTTGTGACCCATAACAACAGTGAAAAAATGGGCCCTTAACATGCCCAGTCTATTATACTGCAAAAACAAGATACATGTAGAGTAATTTATCTACTGGTTGGGAAGTGAAAAAGGAAATACTGTCTCTGAGGTGTATAGTAGAAAGCTGAGGGCACGATTTTTCCTTATGGAAACTCCTTTGACCAATAAGTCCAATGAATTACTGTAAGTGTTCATCATTGTTAATTTTTTTGTCAACTTTGAAACAAATGTGGCTGTTGTACAGTATTCATCCATGCACAAGTATTGCTCATAAAGACAAATAAAATATAATAGCCCAATTTCAATATTTTAAAATTCATTCCTAAACAAAAAGCACATGCATCATCTCAAGGCTCTGGGAAATAAACTCATACAAATCTTTTTAATATTATTATTTCCCAGAGCCTCGAGATGAAGGCTTTTGTTTAGGACTGAATTTTAGTAAACAGGGGTTTCAATGACTTTTGAATTAGATGCCTGACTCTTGCCTTTTAGGATTTGAGTGAAAATAATGGCAGAGTAGCCAGCGGTCAGAAGCAATATGTGACATTAACAGACAGTGGTATACCACCAATGAAACTCCCAATCATATAAAAAGGAGGGATGCTCGTCGTCACACTTAGGGGTGTAAATTTCAAATTTTGGTCTCACTTAAGGTGTTCTGGGCAAAACGCCATGAAGGTCTCCTTTAGGGTTGCGCACGAAGAAATATAAAAGTGTACATTTACACTTTTATATTCCTTCATGTAGGTGAAAGTATTAGATGATAAATTTTATCTTTGCCATCATTAAAAGTCACTGCATTTTTTATATATCCATGTTTTAATATGGTCTCTTTCACGGTCAAAGAAAGTCTCTCCTTTTTATAAGGGAGTACCCCCCCCCCCCCCCCCCCCCTCAACCTGGGTGACCAGCCCAGCTTCTAATGAAACCCCTGAGTACATTTGTATATCGGAAATGATCTACATGTATTATTCTAGCAATGTGCATTTACAAGTACTGTACATGTATGTACATTGTAAATTACATGCATTAGTTAGTGGTTACAGGTTTCGGGTGAGGCTAAATCGCGTGGGTGGGTGGTTCGTGGGTAGGTGGGTCGTGGGTCGTGTTTGTTTGAAGACAAAAAATATATATATATATACAGTATTAGCTCCCTCAGTGCTCGGTCCAATTTTGTCTTATGTCTTAGGGCTTGTCTGTTTCGAGAATTTTTTTGATAAAAAAGGGTTAGGGTTAGGGTTAGGGACCCACGACCCACGACCCACCCACCCACGCCGATTAGACACTCTCCTGGTTTCCCACTACATGTACATTGAAAATAGAAAAGCTCTTCAACAATAATCAATTGTTATTATTATTTTACTAAGAATTAGTTGCCTTCAAGTTGATAATTGCACTCATGCCAACTCTTCCGAATATGGAGCGAATCTCCCAGATAAAAATAACTTTAAGGACGGGGCCTACTACTGTTAATGCGCATACATTCTGTGCATCTCGAGATACTCGGATTTCCTATGGGTAATGCTTATTAATACAGAGATATTTTTGCGCGGTTAAAAACCATGCAGAGATTTAGCAGAATTTAGCAAGTGCTCTTGGTATCCAAAAAGAAAATTGGAGGTAACCACGCATTTTTCAGATGAGATAATAGGCCATTTCCGAGTTCATGTCTGCCTCCTCTTCAAAGCGAGTCTAAGTGCGAAGTTTTTGTGATGGTAATTAGTTCTACTTTACAAATTATGAATGAAACCTTATTTTCATAACAAAAACTTCGCACTTAGACTCGCCTTGAAGAGGAGGTAGATATGAACTCAGAAATGGCCTATTAAGCTTCAATTTGGAAAAGAACGCCATACATTGCTTCGTATTTTAAAGCTTTTGACAGATACATGTATTGTTGATATTATCTTCCAAAAATGGTTACCCCCAATTTTCTTATTGGATTTCAATAACATTTGTTAACATCTGCATTTCCCGCATATTCAGTAAACCGCGCAAAAATACCTTTGAATTAGTAGGCATCGTCCTTAAATGAACCTTTTCAAGACTTTGCTCCCTTGTAGGCTCAACTTGCGGTTCAAAGTTAAAAGAGTTTCGATTCTTTCAAACTCCTTTCATTTCATCATCCCTGAGTTTCAAACACACATTGACAGAAACTTTAAAACAAAATGGCTTTGAGTAGACTTTATCTTTGTTTGTTATCAAGCAGCCATATAACCAATAATTGTCTGACTGGACCTCCGTTTAACCAATAAAAATTCTCGACATAAGTGTCCTGTTTTCCCCCAGATTTCCCTGGGTAAGTCTGTTATTTTGGTGGGCTAATGGAAGGAAGTGGATGGGTCTCCAGATACATGTAAAATAAATCTCCAGATTTTAGATCTCCAAAGGCTAGTAACTAGAGCTGTAATTGGGGGAGAAGCCTACTGTAGCCATAACTAATGGTCCGTGCTGTATTTTCTGCATTCCTGGATCGCTATTGCCCCATTGCTATCCTCAAGCATTTGGGCTCCATATCACTTTGAAAAAATTATGACAATAATTCTCAACAACTGAGTTTGTGTTTTAAGAATAGATTTTATATTTAAAAAAAAAATCACAAGCATCGCTGAAGAAAGCAACTTTATGAATGAAGACACCAAACCTGTGCAGAAATCATGACTGTCAGAAATTGGAGAGTGACATGGCGTGCTTCTAATGGACTGCTGGATTCAAGGAGATCCTTGACTGCTTCCCATGCTGCTTCAATGGCATGCTACAAACGCGAAGGAAAATTAATAATAATATTCTGCTCAGACATCATGACGATATGTTGCCGGTAAAATCCATTCTCAGCTGAAATCCGTCTTTACCTATGTTAAATTGGTGATCCTCATTTTACCTAAGTAGCATACGCACTCATGAATATGAATTAAAGAAGCGTTTTTAGTAGCTTAAATTAAGCATAGAGAAAAATTAGGGTCAGGTTAGGATTTGTTTTGGTTATTATACATAGATATCAATTGACTTATTATACAAAAGTAAATAATAAAAAGAACTGTGTTGGGTTGAGCATGTTCATCGTTGTAGTTCACTGGTGAAGACACAGGACTACAGATCTGGAGGGTGCGAGTTCAAGTACCGGTAAGTGATTAGTACAGTCTTCTGTTTCCTTACTAAGTATGTTGAGAGGTTGAGCCTAAAGAGATAAGTGTATGAATACAGAAACCGCCAGATAAGATGATACAAAGCAGTAAGAAGACATATTGAGATGCGTAAGGCAATGAGAGTTTGAGGGAAGGTATAGTGTTTTCAATCCTTTTGGGGGGTGGGGGAGTGCATATTCAACCTACAGTAGGTAAAAACGGATTCAACCTGAGAACGGATTTTACCGACAACAGCTACACTGTACATCCATGTTTAGATAGTTGCACTTGAAATCTACTGAATGTAAAAGGGAGAAATCAGGACATAAGTTCCTCACATAGTAATGTTCATTAGTTCGTCACACTTGATCACCTTGCAGCAGATAAAAAATGAATTCAATGAAATTTATACTCACATCTTCCACCCTTCGACTGACCAGGAAATCACAAAGTTCTCGTAAAACTTTCACCCTGTTTGACAGAGGACTTTCCTTGCTGATTTCCTATCAATGAAATACAGTGTAGACTGATCTTAAAACAATGCAAGCAGTTTTGGCAATGTTAGGCCTCTTAAGCCCTTGGCTTTACTGATGACTTATGATACTTTAATATATGCGAGATATAATTACTACAAGACAGACAAGCACTCAAAACCTCCACAAGGCATAAAAAGTCCCACATGTCATGTAAGCAAGATTTAACCCATTGACTCCTGGCAGTGAGACTTACATGTAACAGACAACTGGGGTGTCCTAGGGTGCCTGAGGGGTGAATGAGTTAACTCGTTGACTCCTGGAAGTGAGACCTAACAGATTTTACTCTATCTAACGCCAGACTATTTTCCTCATGAACTGAGGATGTCGCAAGCTCGCCTGAGGGGTGAATGGGTTAAACAATCAACCTCCTACAAAATAATTATTATCTTTTTTGCCTGTTGCCTGTACACTATCAGTCTTTCAATTCAGAATTCCAATTTCTGCTTCACCATCATACCATGAGAAATAAAATTTCGACTTTTTGAGTTCCCAAGGCATTAAGACAATAATGAACTGTGGCGCCAATTAAGGCAAGTGATTTATGGGGTGTTAAAACTCAATGCCAATTATCAAGATTTACACACACAGTATTGCAACTCTAGTGTCACAAAAGTTACATTTAGGTTACAGCAACAAATGTCACATTTGTAGACATCCCTCATGGCAGAGGGGTAAGGAATTTAAATATTTAACCTCAAATTCATGTTACATGTAGATGTGCTCAATGTAGTGAGATAACACTTTTTGATTGTAGTTCAATTCGAGGCCAAGGTCAAGATAAAACACTTCAGGCCCCAGTTGTTCAAACGATGGATAGTGCTATCCACCGGATAAATCAGTGTATCCAGTTAATAAGTCATAGCGAAACCGATTGCACTATCCAATACACCTTATTCCAAAATGGCCGCTGATTTATGCAGATCCAACTTGGTCCTTGTTGCCTCGTTCAAGATAAAATATTCTTTTGAATTTTAAGTTTAAGAACGAGGCATCAAGGGCTAATTTGAATAAAAACAAAAGAATATTTAAATGGTGGCCATTTTGGAATAAGGTGTATGGATAGTGATTTTCTGGTGGATAGCATTATCCACCTTTTGAACAACTGGGCCAACTGAAAAATTTTGGAGGGCTCTATGAAAAACAGATACAAGGAGCAGGGAGCTGCAACAGTGAGATATTAAAAATATGTCTTCCTTGGGCCAGGAATGGAGGTAGGTGGGGAGGGTTAGTCACATGAAATGAGTCTGCATTGTGTATGATAATTATGTTATTGAATGGTTCATGGAAGGAAGAAATTTGAAAAACTCAGAAAGAATCCAAAATTGCCCTGGGAGGTTGTTGGTTATTGGAATCGAAGTCCCAAACAAATTCTTAATTTTTTGTTGGCTTTCCCTCACACTGAGCTTGGGGCGCCTGTGTCAAGCTCAAGAGGTGTCGCACATTGTACTTTCGCCCTCTCATCTCCTTTATCAGACCTTTACTATAAAGAAAGTAGTCTAATCACAAGTACCGTTGGAAGCTCCAAAATCTCAGCTTAAAACGTTTAAAGTTGAGAATACACATTTGTAGTATCTGAGAATCGAGCGAGCATCAACGCACAACAAAACAGCCTTACACTGTACCTGCAGAAGTTCTTGATGAAAGTAGAACTCGTCGGGTTTAGGACCTTCGTAAACGCTGCTGCTAATAACATTTCCCTTCTTTACACCAAAAAACTGCTTCACTTTCTGACGGAAACCCTCGCTGACGTTTTGCTTTGACATAATTGTCACCAAAGGTACAAGTAATGAAATGTTTTCGTAAAAGTGAAGAACGCCGCCTCAGTTATGTCAGCCGCCATTTTGAACAAGCTACTTTCTTCACCCTCGTCGGGTGTTAGATGTAGACAAAAGGTTTACTCTGCAGGGAATATAGAGGCATAAACTTGTCAACTTTCAAAATGGAGGAGGCGCTCATGAAACTAAGTAAGAAACTTTCTCCAAATGTAGAACCGGACAGTGATAGAGAGCTTGTTAGATATGTTGTGAAAGCAATGTAAGTTAGCAGTGTTTTGTTTGTTTGAATTTAAAATCTGAATAATGCTTTGAAGATCCTTTACCCGCGAATGATAGACTGGACATGTAATGCTCGTTTTGTACGTAGGGCCTTAGAAGCCTGCATTGAGGAGAACACCGCCCTCCAGAAGTGTTTTCAACAAAGCTGGTATCCTGTGTGCTTGAAAGAGCAAAACGAATATTGGAATTGTTATCGAAAAGCAACTGTAAGTAAGCTTTTTTTCCCATGCGGCGAGGCCGCCTCGTCATTTTCCGACCAATTTTAGATTTCAACGTTCTGGCTATCTTTTTTCATCGCTTACACCTGTAACTAAGCACACGAAGCGACTGGTGCTTTAATCTCTCTCTGATTCTTATTTTAATAGCTGCCAGTCTCCTCTGCGCTTCCCTAATAAACACTGTGTGCTGTGGTAGGCCGGGTAGGCGTCAATTGTGGTCAACCAATTATTACTATTTTTTGGGAGAATTACCCCAATTAGCCTCAGTTAAGTGAAAAGTCCATTTTCACTATGTTTATATTATGCACTTATCAGCAGCCATCCCGGGGGTATGAACCCAGGGATATACGTGGGCGTGGTAGGGAGGGGGATCACTATTGGACTTTTATAGCAGGGTCCCTGGGGAAAGAACTGGGGAATTTGTGACACCAACCTCACTGGCACCATCTTGAAAATGAACGACTGCTGTTTCCATAAAGACTTGGTACAAATTATTGAACTACGCTACACTAGAAGGTGAGTGAGTTTTACGTTTGGAACATAGTTAATAGAGGGAAATGGTTATGAAACCCGGCAAATTTCTTTGTTGTACGTATCTGTTCTCTTTTTTGGCCTTGACCGTGCACAAAACACAATAGTTGTTTACTCGTTACTGAGGAACTAACCAATAGAAACGTGTTGTTACATAATTCATGCATAGTGTATGAGGGCAAATTAAAAGATGATGCACGTTCGTAGACTTTCCAACCTAAATATTGGCATTTGCTCCTTTGATTTTTGCCAAGCTACAAAACCATTTCCCTCTATTAACTATGTTTGGAAATGCCTTGACAAACACTACACTTTGTGAGTTGATGCTTCACATGAAAACCATTGTTGCTCAAACATTAGCATAGTAATGTATCCCTGGGATGAGGGACAGTGATCCCTTTTTGTGGAGAAATATTGTTTTTGGGTGGGGGGATTTGTGAATGTTGTTGCCCAAATGCAAATGAGGATTTCCCATTTGGCTTGTTCTAATGATTATAGTGCAAAGACAAAAAATTAATTTTGCTTGTGGTCTAGCTATACATGGAGTCTATGGTTGCAACATTTGCTCAGGATAACGGAAATACCACTTTGAGAAACATGGTAGAAAATGTTATCTGTGATGTTAGACATTGTGTTCAACTGCGTTTTCTTGTTAACCTTGAGCTGTAAGCAATACAATGATATTATAATACTGCTGCTTTAGTCATTTGGAGGTTTTTGTGTGTAAAAGCTACAGTATGAAAATTGAAGCATATTGACACTGCTGTAACATAACCACTGAGAACTATCAAAGTTGACAGTAGTTTCAGTAATTACTGTTAATCTGCACTCTTGCAGTTTCCCGCTTTGTATTCCCATGCCAATGCACGTTACAAGTAAAGTGGAAATGATTGTTTAAGGAGCATGAATTTGTGTTATCCATTTTAAGGTGATTCCCTGGTTTTGCATTGCGCATTCCTACTGCGCACGATTTTTGCGTCATCAGCACGCGCACATGAGCGCGCGCGCGTACAAAACATAAGGGATTTCCCTCAAACTAAGCTCGATAGCGAGATAAAAGCTCCTTTTCTCTTAAACGAGCACGGTGACCCCCACTTTTTATTTTATAAATTCAATGAGAACAATATCCGCAATAACTGAGAAAAAATTTGGCAGAAATCTATAGCTACTTTTTTGGCAAATGAAATAAATGCTACAGATAGAGACGTAACGGGCCCAGCAGAGCAAGTCCAAATTATGTTTCCTTTAAAGGATAAAAATATCAATTAATAATGCAGGGTATTTGAAGCCATTTTTTCTGGGACGTAGATGAATAAGCAATCAAAGAAAGTCGAACTCTCTGTGACATAGCACGCCGCATTGAAAAATAATCGATCTTGTTTGTTGTGCACTGAGATAACCAAAAGTCACCTAAATAACCATATTTGTCAGCATCGTGGCATGAAAACAAGCACGGTGACCCCCTCTTTTTATTACCTTTTTAACATCTCCTTGTACTGTAATGTCATCATACCAAGTTTCATCGGAAATCTATGACGGGTTCTTTTACCCGGGAATCACCTTAAAGCCAAACCAGCCTGCACCCAACACTTGCCTTTGAAAATACCCAGAACAAACATGCAGAACCCTGAACATTCTAAAAGCGTTGTTTTAAGATTATGACTGTGTATATGTGGTACAATAAGTGAAAGCTAACCACCTTAAAATCGGCGACTAGACCTATAAATTACTGTAGATTTTTAAGTGAAGGTTAGTTGTTTAAAGTTGTGTGTAGACCCAATAACTTTAAATATGTGCCAAAAGTTAATAGAAACTGTTAGCGACTGAGAATTGAGGATCAGGGATTCTCCAAAATATCCCTGCCCCTTTTTACTTGGCTTTGCATCCATTGATAAATGTTTCATAATTAGGTTTTAATCTCATCTTCTTTATCCACCAGATTAGATTGAGAAAGCAGTATGATGTCTACTGATGGAGCTATTACAGTTAAATGTGTTGTGGATGGAAGAGTGCTGTGACAGTCCCGCAATGGCAAATGGAGACTGCCACAATTTTTGCGCAAGCTTTACCATGGACAAAGTTTAAGTTCTCATCTTGTTCACTGTCAGCTTGAGTTGATGCAGTATATAGTTGTTCTTGTCAAGCAGTTGGCCCTCCACCAATGTCACGTCATTCCCCTGACAGCTATTAGGGACCTTCAGATTGGAGGACAAGGACGACTACCAATACGAGTTTCCCATTCTGAGCACGCGCGCTTAGAAAAACATCGGCCTCCAAATCTTATGCGCATGCTCAGTGCGGAAAACTACTACTCGTTGTCGTCCTCCAATCTAAAGGTCCCTATAGTGTGGGGAGGGAAAACTGCAGCAAGATAAGAAACTTTTGAGAGGCAAAATAAAACGTACTACTGACTATCTTATTCTTTGAAAAAAAATCTATCGAAAGATGGGTGCCAAAAGGGACGATTTAAGGTTCTTTGTTCTTTGCTTTGTACTTGATTATTCTTTATTGTTATTAAATCTACATTGTTAATATGTCATCCATGAACTGGAAACTTAGGAATCGTCAATTATTGAATTACAAATTAAAGGAATTTTTTTTTTTTTCAATTTTGCCAAGAACGTTTCACAGTGATGTTTAGTGACTTGAAGAAACTTTTCTTGTGTTGTAATTTCGTAGTGATTTAAGTAACTTATCTTTTTTTAAGGAAGCAAAATACTCGGAATACATGTAGGTAAACAATCTTTTCCTAGTGCATTTGCTACCCATAGTTGGATTTCCTATACAATTACAAGAGCTGTTCGGCGAAAAGATTTGTTGGTTCCTCAGATCTCTGCTTCCTTGTGTCACCAACTACTGCTTCTTTCTTTATCGATTACTTCGAACCATAATTTTGCTGTTTACTGTGAACAGAAAATGATTCACAGAAAATTGATCCTATTTAGTCGGGCCCCATTCGGCGCACGTGTACGCACCCTGAAGGGGCAGAGAGGGACAAAATAGTGTAAGTATTAGAGTGAGGGAAATCCGCAGCTCGCTGATAGTCATAACAGCGGGAGACGTCTTAGGACAACTATTACTATCGAGAATCCAATGGCATCGGAACAATGACCATTGAAAACTGAAGATAGATCAGGGGAATAGACTTTGTTATAGCGCGACGGCGCGACAGCAATGTTGAAAAAAAGAGGCTTCGTTGTTTCTGTCGCGGTCTGGCAAAAAAGCGCGGTCGGTTTGTGTCACGTTGTAGTTCGGCGACTTCACGAACATCGCCACACTATCTCGGCTAGTCAAATTTCAAAGAGAGGTGCACCAAGCAAAATGCTCTCACAATGTTTAAAATTATTTAAGACATGACCCCAGTTTATTTAAAGGTAACCTCTACTAAAAGAAAATAACTTTAAATCACAGAAAATAATTTTTCCAATAAACAGTGTTCCCAATTTTTCCAATGAAAGCGTTTTCATCGTTTTGGTTTTCAAATTTTCCGGGCGCCGCCATCTTGAATAATTGTGACATGTCGTGGTTGCCCTATTGTTTCAACAATAGGGCAACAACGAAATTTGAAAGTGAAAATAAGTGATTGTAAAACTCACTTTTTTCGATACAAACTCTGTTTTGAAGAGAATTGTCGATCAAATTTGATTCCAAACATTATTTTGTCCGGTTTAAAATTATTCATTAGTCGAAGTGGAGGTTACCTTTAAAGATAGCTTTTCGAGCAATATCGGGAGATCGGTATATAATCTTTGTAGGGGCCGCGGAGTAAGTTTGAAAGTGGTGGTGGGGGTTAGGTTTTGGTTTGGATCACGAGAGTGTGAAGGGATGGGGAGAGATTGATGAGAAAATGGGCCTTAATCACACGGCGGCCATTTTGAGTCCCGAGGGATTGAAAACTTTTGTTTTCCCCCACCGAAACTCGTTCCCAAACATTTCAACTCGAGGCTCGGGCGGGGTACAAAATCTATGGGCCACTTCGGAAAATACCATAATACTCTTCGTTTGTCTCCCCAAATTTGCATAAGCATTGTTTTTGTTTTCTCTTAGGACCATTGTAAGTCCCAAGAGAAACTAGAAACAATGCTTATGCAAAATTTGTGGGGACCTCAGTGTCAACCCGCTTTGGTAGATAACCGACACTCTATTTAGGCAGAGAATAACTGCTGGGTCAGGCACAGCCACTGATATCTAGTGATTAGGTCTAAGAGACAGCTCGAAATGGTTAGCTTTCATAAATTGCTCTGGTGGCACCATATTTATACTTAGTAAAAATATAGTAAGGTCGTTTGGTACTTGATATACACAAAACTAGTCATTCTAGTCACCACCATTATTTTACTCCCACGTGAGATGGTGCACCAGACGATTTGCGCATGTGCAGACCAAATGCCTAAAACAGAAAAAGGAACCAGTAGCGGTTCCTCTGGACATTTAAGCCTGAGCGTTGTACTATGACAATAACCCCCGACATTTCGGCCCACGGATCACTTATACCAGTCCCAACCTTGGGCCCCCTTGCAGCTGTCAGATACCTACGAGGTATCACCCATAGGCAGTGAGGCCCCTAGACCATACGTGTGGACCATACGTGGTAGGTGGCAGATCCCTTTCGTACTTGCGGCTCAGTTCCTTGCTACTTTATGTACGTTATACTTGGTAATATTTCGACATATGATACTGCAATCATTGTTTTTTTCCATATGTTAGGCAGGCATTTTTTATACGCACTGGACTACACCGATTTTACGTATGTGCTTTTGTTAACAATGATGAAATGGCAAAATGAACAATGCAGTTTTTAGTCTAAGTAACTGTGTAACTACCCTGCGAGCAGAGTCTCTTTCGACCTTCCTAGATAAGTCTTCCTTCCTAGATAAGTCGACCTTCCTAGATAAGTCTTCCCGACTTATCTAGGAAGATGGAAAGAGACCCTGTGTAACCTGTATGACATGGTTTCTTTACCCTTTTTTTTTTTTTTTTTGCTGTGCTTTAAACTAATTGTTTCCTGCACATTTCTTCATTCATTGAGTCCTTTCCGCGCAAACAAATGAGGCCAACAGATTGACCTGCTCCAAACTGAGTGGCTTCATAACTCAGTTTGTTGAGCAATGCAAAATATTACAAGAAAAAGGTTGTTGACGCTGACCAAAACCGTTTGTTTTAAGTTATAGATAGGTTTTTTGATGTTGAAAAGGCTGTGTCTCCTCCACATCACGATTGCAAGCTAAAGTCAATTTTTCCTGGACAAAGTTCAAGACATCCGTAATCATATAGCCCTTGATTCCATGATAACTAATGCACCTATCATTGGCCATCCCCTGGTGGGGGGAGGGGGGGGGGGGGAACCCTAGGCAAGGAAGTGGAATTTCCAAAGGGCTTAGCCAAAGTTTTCAATTTCCCCCTTATACATGGGGCTACAAAACAAGCAAAGTTCGCCCCTCCTAGAGGGGAATAACAGTTACAAATAAAATGTAAGATTAACATTTTAAGTACAATTATACTGGCCAATCCAGAACCTAACTATAACTAGAAAATAATACCCTGCACCTTAAATGAATTCTATATTTATTTAGAAACACAAGAAAAACATAACTGGCATTCTTTTGTGAAGCATTATTAAACTAGATTGTAATAAGTCTGTGCATAGTCAAGCTGCATGCACAATATGACAATAAAACTATTGCAATTCCTCTCCATCTTCTTCAGTAATCCCCACGCAAGAGCCATAGTACCAGGTTTCACAAATATCACACTGAGTACCATTATGGCATCAAATTGAAAGACCTGTTCTTTCAATTCCTTCCCCACCAGCCCCCACCAGTCTGCTTGACCCCTTAGTGCTAAGTCCTTGCTAATTTTTTTTGTACTTGTTTTGTCGAACGATATACCGTACTTCGGTTCTCCGTATAAGAAGATCTCACTGAGACATCTGCGGTTTTCGGTCAATGTGGGCTCAGGTGTGGGTATCACGTGACAAATGTCAACGGTTGGTGTTAGGAAGCAAGTTGGCTTAAATCTGGTAGGTTTATCATTTTATAACTGATTGTTCGGGGCATCTTCGTCCACAGAAGCCCATAGGCTGGCATCATTAAGCTGGAATGTGGGTAAAGGCAAGCCTTTGAAAGAAAACAAAGGTGAGAGATGCTTTTCATGCAGACTGGGACGCCTAAAATGCGCTGTTGTAAACATGGCGCTTCACGAGTGAAATTGTCTCTCTGGCCTATCTGTGAACCAATTCCAGGCCCTACCGGTACAATTTGGGCAAGTTTTGTAAGCTAAAGACTTCAATCGATGCGGTATTTTGCTGGTAGGACTGGGTGGCCCGACACTTATAAAAAGAAAAAAAAAAACTATGAAATGAGAATCGGGAGTCTTCCCTTGTCATGGAATGGCAGAATTACCCAGAATTCGTTTTGGGCAAGGCAACGAGGCAACTGGCCCTCATCGAATGGCTGAAGCGCGGCCAGAGGAAATGATTTCTAGCCAGATACTCAGGAGTAGGCCTGGTGTGTGCTGTTAACTTATATTTTGGATTTCTGAACAAGTTTTTATCATAGAAAATTCGCGACAAAGTTGTGCTTTCATTTCGCTGTAATTCTCGTGTCAAAGAAATGGTATAATAATGTACTGATAAGAGAATAACGATATTATATTTGCAGATACCTGTCCTCTTACTACGAAAGCCAAGCTCTACATCTCTATGCAATAAGCGCATTCAAAATTTCCAAGTGTTACTTGATAAAAGTATGTTTTTTTTTTTGGTTTGTTTGTTTGTTTTGAAAAAAAAAAAAAAAAGGTTTTTCTGCTTATATGAAAAATACGTTTTCTCTCCTGTCCCCTTCTTATGCATGATCTTCGCGAAAATTACATTCTGTTCCTCAATAAACCTGGAACAACCAGTTATGGTCTTAGTTCTCTTTTTTCTTACGTATCAGCTAAGTTTTGGAATGCGCTACCTTATTTTATCCGTACCTATGAGTTTACTGGTTTTAAAAGAGAATCCAGGGCCGCATTTTGTACAGCGGCTTTTCTTTTTAATCAATATATCTTTAAATATTATGTATTTAGTAGGTATCTCTGTATGCTATGTATTTTAGATGTAATTAGCTCCTGTAGTTATTCGGAAATTGGAGATGAAATAAAGGTTATGTCTGTATGTATGTTACCTTTAGCAGGGCGCGTGCGCACACTTTGTAATCTGCGACTCCAGTGCTTACCATATGACAGATAAAATGAGTTTTCCATTAAATATATAAGCCATCTAATTCTTACGTTATATTGACAAGGGCGGTTTGGAGCTGTGAGTAGGCGTGGGATTTGTCACATATGGTTTAGGGGCCGACATATCTCTCCCTCAATGCCGTACCGGGAGGCAAGGTCGGTAGCAGAAAGCAGCGAAGGGCCAACTGCGTCCAAAAGCGATCGCACGGGCCGAAATCCCGGGATGACTCGTTTGGTACGACGCTCCAGCGCCGGTGTCTGGAGGTACTGCGTTTTTCTCTCTTTTTCAAACATTCCGTCAGCGCATGCGTGAATGTTCAGGCTCTCCGATACCTAGCCTACCAACGAAATTAAGATGCTGCATGGTTTTTAGCAGGATTCTACAGGCATAAACGTAACGTAAGAACCGTGCGTGTCTGAGAGATGCTTTTCATGCAGACTGGGACGCCTAAAATGCGCTGTTGTAAACATGGCGCTTCACGAGTGAAATTGTCTCTCTGGCCTATCTGTGAACCAATTCCAGGCCCTACCGGTACAATTTGGGCAAGTTTTGTAAGCTAAAGACTTCAATCGATGCGGTATTTTGCTGGTAGGACTGGGTGGCCCGACACTTATAAAAAGAAAAAAAAAAACTATGAAATGAGAATCGGGAGTCTTCCCTTGTCATGGAATGGCAGAATTACCCAGAATTCGTTTTGGGCAAGGCAACGAGGCAACTGGCCCTCATCGAATGGCTGAAGCGCGGCCAGAGGAAATGATTTCTAGCCAGATACTCAGGAGTAGGCCTGGTGTGTGCTGTTAACTTATATTTTGGATTTCTGAACAAGTTTTTATCATAGAAAATTCGCGACAAAGTTGTGCTTTCATTTCGCTGTAATTCTCGTGTCAAAGAAATGGTATAATAATGTACTGATAAGAGAATAACGATATTATATTTGCAGATACCTGTCCTCTTACTACGAAAGCCAAGCTCTACATCTCTATGCAATAAGCGCATTCAAAATTTCCAAGTGTTACTTGATAAAAGTATGTTTTTTTTTTTGGTTTGTTTGTTTGTTTTGAAAAAAAAAAAAAAAAGGTTTTTCTGCTTATATGAAAAATACGTTTTCTCTCCTGTCCCCTTCTTATGCATGATCTTCGCGAAAATTACATTCTGTTCCTCAATAAACCTGGAACAACCAGTTATGGTCTTAGTTCTCTTTTTTCTTACGTATCAGCTAAGTTTTGGAATGCGCTACCTTATTTTATCCGTACCTATGAGTTTACTGGTTTTAAAAGAGAATCCAGGGCCGCATTTTGTACAGCGGCTTTTCTTTTTAATCAATATATCTTTAAATATTATGTATTTAGTAGGTATCTCTGTATGCTATGTATTTTAGATGTAATTAGCTCCTGTAGTTATTCGGAAATTGGAGATGAAATAAAGGTTATGTCTGTATGTATGTTACCTTTAGCAGGGCGCGTGCGCACACTTTGTAATCTGCGACTCCAGTGCTTACCATATGACAGATAAAATGAGTTTTCCATTAAATATATAAGCCATCTAATTCTTACGTTATATTGACAAGGGCGGTTTGGAGCTGTGAGTAGGCGTGGGATTTGTCACATATGGTTTAGGGGCCGACATATCTCTCCCTCAATGCCGTACCGGGAGGCAAGGTCGGTAGCAGAAAGCAGCGAAGGGCCAACTGCGTCCAAAAGCGATCGCACGGGCCGAAATCCCGGGATGACTCGTTTGGTACGACGCTCCAGCGCCGGTGTCTGGAGGTACTGCGTTTTTCTCTCTTTTTCAAACATTCCGTCAGCGCATGCGTGAATGTTCAGGCTCTCCGATACCTAGCCTACCAACGAAATTAAGATGCTGCATGGTTTTTAGCAGGATTCTACAGGCATAAACGTAACGTAAGAACCGTGCGTGTCTGAGAGATGCTTTTCATGCAGACTGGGACGCCTAAAATGCGCTGTTGTAAACATGGCGCTTCACGAGTGAAATTGTCTCTCTGGCCTATCTGTGAACCAATTCCAGGCCCTACCGGTACAATTTGGGCAAGTTTTGTAAGCTAAAGACTTCAATCGATGCGGTATTTTGCTGGTAGGACTGGGTGGCCCGACACTTATAAAAAGAAAAAAAAAAACTATGAAATGAGAATCGGGAGTCTTCCCTTGTCATGGAATGGCAGAATTACCCAGAATTCGTTTTGGGCAAGGCAACGAGGCAACTGGCCCTCATCGAATGGCTGAAGCGCGGCCAGAGGAAATGATTTCTAGCCAGATACTCAGGAGTAGGCCTGGTGTGTGCTGTTAACTTATATTTTGGATTTCTGAACAAGTTTTTATCATAGAAAATTCGCGACAAAGTTGTGCTTTCATTTCGCTGTAATTCTCGTGTCAAAGAAATGGTATAATAATGTACTGATAAGAGAATAACGATATTATATTTGCAGATACCTGTCCTCTTACTACGAAAGCCAAGCTCTACATCTCTATGCAATAAGCGCATTCAAAATTTCCAAGTGTTACTTGATAAAAGTATGTTTTTTTTTTTGGTTTGTTTGTTTGTTTTGAAAAAAAAAAAAAAAAGGTTTTTCTGCTTATATGAAAAATACGTTTTCTCTCCTGTCCCCTTCTTATGCATGATCTTCGCGAAAATTACATTCTGTTCCTCAATAAACCTGGAACAACCAGTTATGGTCTTAGTTCTCTTTTTTCTTACGTATCAGCTAAGTTTTGGAATGCGCTACCTTATTTTATCCGTACCTATGAGTTTACTGGTTTTAAAAGAGAATCCAGGGCCGCATTTTGTACAGCGGCTTTTCTTTTTAATCAATATATCTTTAAATATTATGTATTTAGTAGGTATCTCTGTATGCTATGTATTTTAGATGTAATTAGCTCCTGTAGTTATTCGGAAATTGGAGATGAAATAAAGGTTATGTCTGTATGTATGTTACCTTTAGCAGGGCGCGTGCGCACACTTTGTAATCTGCGACTCCAGTGCTTACCATATGACAGATAAAATGAGTTTTCCATTAAATATATAAGCCATCTAATTCTTACGTTATATTGACAAGGGCGGTTTGGAGCTGTGAGTAGGCGTGGGATTTGTCACATATGGTTTAGGGGCCGACATATCTCTCCCTCAATGCCGTACCGGGAGGCAAGGTCGGTAGCAGAAAGCAGCGAAGGGCCAACTGCGTCCAAAAGCGATCGCACGGGCCGAAATCCCGGGATGACTCGTTTGGTACGACGCTCCAGCGCCGGTGTCTGGAGGTACTGCGTTTTTCTCTCTTTTTCAAACATTCCGTCAGCGCATGCGTGAATGTTCAGGCTCTCCGATACCTAGCCTACCAACGAAATTAAGATGCTGCATGGTTTTTAGCAGGATTCTACAGGCATAAACGTAACGTAAGAACCGTGCGTGTCTGAGAGATGCTTTTCATGCAGACTGGGACGCCTAAAATGCGCTGTTGTAAACATGGCGCTTCACGAGTGAAATTGTCTCTCTGGCCTATCTGTGAACCAATTCCAGGCCCTACCGGTACAATTTGGGCAAGTTTTGTAAGCTAAAGACTTCAATCGATGCGGTATTTTGCTGGTAGGACTGGGTGGCCCGACACTTATAAAAAGAAAAAAAAAAACTATGAAATGAGAATCGGGAGTCTTCCCTTGTCATGGAATGGCAGAATTACCCAGAATTCGTTTTGGGCAAGGCAACGAGGCAACTGGCCCTCATCGAATGGCTGAAGCGCGGCCAGAGGAAATGATTTCTAGCCAGATACTCAGGAGTAGGCCTGGTGTGTGCTGTTAACTTATATTTTGGATTTCTGAACAAGTTTTTATCATAGAAAATTCGCGACAAAGTTGTGCTTTCATTTCGCTGTAATTCTCGTGTCAAAGAAATGGTATAATAATGTACTGATAAGAGAATAACGATATTATATTTGCAGATACCTGTCCTCTTACTACGAAAGCCAAGCTCTACATCTCTATGCAATAAGCGCATTCAAAATTTCCAAGTGTTACTTGATAAAAGTATGTTTTTTTTTTTGGTTTGTTTGTTTGTTTTGAAAAAAAAAAAAAAAAGGTTTTTCTGCTTATATGAAAAATACGTTTTCTCTCCTGTCCCCTTCTTATGCATGATCTTCGCGAAAATTACATTCTGTTCCTCAATAAACCTGGAACAACCAGTTATGGTCTTAGTTCTCTTTTTTCTTACGTATCAGCTAAGTTTTGGAATGCGCTACCTTATTTTATCCGTACCTATGAGTTTACTGGTTTTAAAAGAGAATCCAGGGCCGCATTTTGTACAGCGGCTTTTCTTTTTAATCAATATATCTTTAAATATTATGTATTTAGTAGGTATCTCTGTATGCTATGTATTTTAGATGTAATTAGCTCCTGTAGTTATTCGGAAATTGGAGATGAAATAAAGGTTATGTCTGTATGTATGTTACCTTTAGCAGGGCGCGTGCGCACACTTTGTAATCTGCGACTCCAGTGCTTACCATATGACAGATAAAATGAGTTTTCCATTAAATATATAAGCCATCTAATTCTTACGTTATATTGACAAGGGCGGTTTGGAGCTGTGAGTAGGCGTGGGATTTGTCACATATGGTTTAGGGGCCGACATATCTCTCCCTCAATGCCGTACCGGGAGGCAAGGTCGGTAGCAGAAAGCAGCGAAGGGCCAACTGCGTCCAAAAGCGATCGCACGGGCCGAAATCCCGGGATGACTCGTTTGGTACGACGCTCCAGCGCCGGTGTCTGGAGGTACTGCGTTTTTCTCTCTTTTTCAAACATTCCGTCAGCGCATGCGTGAATGTTCAGGCTCTCCGATACCTAGCCTACCAACGAAATTAAGATGCTGCATGGTTTTTAGCAGGATTCTACAGGCATAAACGTAACGTAAGAACCGTGCGTGTCTGAGAGATGCTTTTCATGCAGACTGGGACGCCTAAAATGCGCTGTTGTAAACATGGCGCTTCACGAGTGAAATTGTCTCTCTGGCCTATCTGTGAACCAATTCCAGGCCCTACCGGTACAATTTGGGCAAGTTTTGTAAGCTAAAGACTTCAATCGATGCGGTATTTTGCTGGTAGGACTGGGTGGCCCGACACTTATAAAAAGAAAAAAAAAAACTATGAAATGAGAATCGGGAGTCTTCCCTTGTCATGGAATGGCAGAATTACCCAGAATTCGTTTTGGGCAAGGCAACGAGGCAACTGGCCCTCATCGAATGGCTGAAGCGCGGCCAGAGGAAATGATTTCTAGCCAGATACTCAGGAGTAGGCCTGGTGTGTGCTGTTAACTTATATTTTGGATTTCTGAACAAGTTTTTATCATAGAAAATTCGCGACAAAGTTGTGCTTTCATTTCGCTGTAATTCTCGTGTCAAAGAAATGGTATAATAATGTACTGATAAGAGAATAACGATATTATATTTGCAGATACCTGTCCTCTTACTACGAAAGCCAAGCTCTACATCTCTATGCAATAAGCGCATTCAAAATTTCCAAGTGTTACTTGATAAAAGTATGTTTTTTTTTTTGGTTTGTTTGTTTGTTTTGAAAAAAAAAAAAAAAAGGTTTTTCTGCTTATATGAAAAATACGTTTTCTCTCCTGTCCCCTTCTTATGCATGATCTTCGCGAAAATTACATTCTGTTCCTCAATAAACCTGGAACAACCAGTTATGGTCTTAGTTCTCTTTTTTCTTACGTATCAGCTAAGTTTTGGAATGCGCTACCTTATTTTATCCGTACCTATGAGTTTACTGGTTTTAAAAGAGAATCCAGGGCCGCATTTTGTACAGCGGCTTTTCTTTTTAATCAATATATCTTTAAATATTATGTATTTAGTAGGTATCTCTGTATGCTATGTATTTTAGATGTAATTAGCTCCTGTAGTTATTCGGAAATTGGAGATGAAATAAAGGTTATGTCTGTATGTATGTTACCTTTAGCAGGGCGCGTGCGCACACTTTGTAATCTGCGACTCCAGTGCTTACCATATGACAGATAAAATGAGTTTTCCATTAAATATATAAGCCATCTAATTCTTACGTTATATTGACAAGGGCGGTTTGGAGCTGTGAGTAGGCGTGGGATTTGTCACATATGGTTTAGGGGCCGACATATCTCTCCCTCAATGCCGTACCGGGAGGCAAGGTCGGTAGCAGAAAGCAGCGAAGGGCCAACTGCGTCCAAAAGCGATCGCACGGGCCGAAATCCCGGGATGACTCGTTTGGTACGACGCTCCAGCGCCGGTGTCTGGAGGTACTGCGTTTTTCTCTCTTTTTCAAACATTCCGTCAGCGCATGCGTGAATGTTCAGGCTCTCCGATACCTAGCCTACCAACGAAATTAAGATGCTGCATGGTTTTTAGCAGGATTCTACAGGCATAAACGTAACGTAAGAACCGTGCGTGTCTGAGAGATGCTTTTCATGCAGACTGGGACGCCTAAAATGCGCTGTTGTAAACATGGCGCTTCACGAGTGAAATTGTCTCTCTGGCCTATCTGTGAACCAATTCCAGGCCCTACCGGTACAATTTGGGCAAGTTTTGTAAGCTAAAGACTTCAATCGATGCGGTATTTTGCTGGTAGGACTGGGTGGCCCGACACTTATAAAAAGAAAAAAAAAAACTATGAAATGAGAATCGGGAGTCTTCCCTTGTCATGGAATGGCAGAATTACCCAGAATTCGTTTTGGGCAAGGCAACGAGGCAACTGGCCCTCATCGAATGGCTGAAGCGCGGCCAGAGGAAATGATTTCTAGCCAGATACTCAGGAGTAGGCCTGGTGTGTGCTGTTAACTTATATTTTGGATTTCTGAACAAGTTTTTATCATAGAAAATTCGCGACAAAGTTGTGCTTTCATTTCGCTGTAATTCTCGTGTCAAAGAAATGGTATAATAATGTACTGATAAGAGAATAACGATATTATATTTGCAGATACCTGTCCTCTTACTACGAAAGCCAAGCTCTACATCTCTATGCAATAAGCGCATTCAAAATTTCCAAGTGTTACTTGATAAAAGTATGTTTTTTTTTTTGGTTTGTTTGTTTGTTTTGAAAAAAAAAAAAAAAAGGTTTTTCTGCTTATATGAAAAATACGTTTTCTCTCCTGTCCCCTTCTTATGCATGATCTTCGCGAAAATTACATTCTGTTCCTCAATAAACCTGGAACAACCAGTTATGGTCTTAGTTCTCTTTTTTCTTACGTATCAGCTAAGTTTTGGAATGCGCTACCTTATTTTATCCGTACCTATGAGTTTACTGGTTTTAAAAGAGAATCCAGGGCCGCATTTTGTACAGCGGCTTTTCTTTTTAATCAATATATCTTTAAATATTATGTATTTAGTAGGTATCTCTGTATGCTATGTATTTTAGATGTAATTAGCTCCTGTAGTTATTCGGAAATTGGAGATGAAATAAAGGTTATGTCTGTATGTATGTTACCTTTAGCAGGGCGCGTGCGCACACTTTGTAATCTGCGACTCCAGTGCTTACCATATGACAGATAAAATGAGTTTTCCATTAAATATATAAGCCATCTAATTCTTACGTTATATTGACAAGGGCGGTTTGGAGCTGTGAGTAGGCGTGGGATTTGTCACATATGGTTTAGGGGCCGACATATCTCTCCCTCAATGCCGTACCGGGAGGCAAGGTCGGTAGCAGAAAGCAGCGAAGGGCCAACTGCGTCCAAAAGCGATCGCACGGGCCGAAATCCCGGGATGACTCGTTTGGTACGACGCTCCAGCGCCGGTGTCTGGAGGTACTGCGTTTTTCTCTCTTTTTCAAACATTCCGTCAGCGCATGCGTGAATGTTCAGGCTCTCCGATACCTAGCCTACCAACGAAATTAAGATGCTGCATGGTTTTTAGCAGGATTCTACAGGCATAAACGTAACGTAAGAACCGTGCGTGTCTGAGAGATGCTTTTCATGCAGACTGGGACGCCTAAAATGCGCTGTTGTAAACATGGCGCTTCACGAGTGAAATTGTCTCTCTGGCCTATCTGTGAACCAATTCCAGGCCCTACCGGTACAATTTGGGCAAGTTTTGTAAGCTAAAGACTTCAATCGATGCGGTATTTTGCTGGTAGGACTGGGTGGCCCGACACTTACAAAAAGAAAAAAAAAAACTATGAAATGAGAATCGGGAGTCTTCCCTTGTCATGGAATGGCAGAATTACCCAGAATTCGTTTTGGGCAAGGCAACGAGGCAACTGGCCCTCATCGAATGGCTGAAGCGCGGCCAGAGGAAATGATTTCTAGCCAGATACTCAGGAGTAGGCCTGGTGTGTGCTGTTAACTTATATTTTGGATTTCTGAACAAGTTTTTATCATAGAAAATTCGCGACAAAGTTGTGCTTTCATTTCGCTGTAATTCTCGTGTCAAAGAAATGGTATAATAATGTACTGATAAGAGAATAACGATATTATATTTGCAGATACCTGTCCTCTTACTACGAAAGCCAAGCTCTACATCTCTATGCAATAAGCGCATTCAAAATTTCCAAGTGTTACTTGATAAAAGTATGTTTTTTTTTTTGGTTTGTTTGTTTGTTTTGAAAAAAAAAAAAAAAAGGTTTTTCTGCTTATATGAAAAATACGTTTTCTCTCCTGTCCCCTTCTTATGCATGATCTTCGCGAAAATTACATTCTGTTCCTCAATAAACCTGGAACAACCAGTTATGGTCTTAGTTCTCTTTTTTCTTACGTATCAGCTAAGTTTTGGAATGCGCTACCTTATTTTATCCGTACCTATGAGTTTACTGGTTTTAAAAGAGAATCCAGGGCCGCATTTTGTACAGCGGCTTTTCTTTTTAATCAATATATCTTTAAATATTATGTATTTAGTAGGTATCTCTGTATGCTATGTATTTTAGATGTAATTAGCTCCTGTAGTTATTCGGAAATTGGAGATGAAATAAAGGTTATGTCTGTATGTATGTTACCTTTAGCAGGGCGCGTGCGCACACTTTGTAATCTGCGACTCCAGTGCTTACCATATGACAGATAAAATGAGTTTTCCATTAAATATATAAGCCATCTAATTCTTACGTTATATTGACAAGGGCGGTTTGGAGCTGTGAGTAGGCGTGGGATTTGTCACATATGGTTTAGGGGCCGACATATCTCTCCCTCAATGCCGTACCGGGAGGCAAGGTCGGTAGCAGAAAGCAGCGAAGGGCCAACTGCGTCCAAAAGCGATCGCACGGGCCGAAATCCCGGGATGACTCGTTTGGTACGACGCTCCAGCGCCGGTGTCTGGAGGTACTGCGTTTTTCTCTCTTTTTCAAACATTCCGTCAGCGCATGCGTGAATGTTCAGGCTCTCCGATACCTAGCCTACCAACGAAATTAAGATGCTGCATGGTTTTTAGCAGGATTCTACAGGCATAAACGTAACGTAAGAACCGTGCGTGTCTGAGAGATGCTTTTCATGCAGACTGGGACGCCTAAAATGCGCTGTTGTAAACATGGCGCTTCACGAGTGAAATTGTCTCTCTGGCCTATCTGTGAACCAATTCCAGGCCCTACCGGTACAATTTGGGCAAGTTTTGTAAGCTAAAGACTTCAATCGATGCGGTATTTTGCTGGTAGGACTGGGTGGCCCGACACTTATAAAAAGAAAAAAAAAAACTATGAAATGAGAATCGGGAGTCTTCCCTTGTCATGGAATGGCAGAATTACCCAGAATTCGTTTTGGGCAAGGCAACGAGGCAACTGGCCCTCATCGAATGGCTGAAGCGCGGCCAGAGGAAATGATTTCTAGCCAGATACTCAGGAGTAGGCCTGGTGTGTGCTGTTAACTTATATTTTGGATTTCTGAACAAGTTTTTATCATAGAAAATTCGCGACAAAGTTGTGCTTTCATTTCGCTGTAATTCTCGTGTCAAAGAAATGGTATAATAATGTACTGATAAGAGAATAACGATATTATATTTGCAGATACCTGTCCTCTTACTACGAAAGCCAAGCTCTACATCTCTATGCAATAAGCGCATTCAAAATTTCCAAGTGTTACTTGATAAAAGTATGTTTTTTTTTTTGGTTTGTTTGTTTGTTTTGAAAAAAAAAAAAAAAAGGTTTTTCTGCTTATATGAAAAATACGTTTTCTCTCCTGTCCCCTTCTTATGCATGATCTTCGCGAAAATTACATTCTGTTCCTCAATAAACCTGGAACAACCAGTTATGGTCTTAGTTCTCTTTTTTCTTACGTATCAGCTAAGTTTTGGAATGCGCTACCTTATTTTATCCGTACCTATGAGTTTACTGGTTTTAAAAGAGAATCCAGGGCCGCATTTTGTACAGCGGCTTTTCTTTTTAATCAATATATCTTTAAATATTATGTATTTAGTAGGTATCTCTGTATGCTATGTATTTTAGATGTAATTAGCTCCTGTAGTTATTCGGAAATTGGAGATGAAATAAAGGTTATGTCTGTATGTATGTTACCTTTAGCAGGGCGCGTGCGCACACTTTGTAATCTGCGACTCCAGTGCTTACCATATGACAGATAAAATGAGTTTTCCATTAAATATATAAGCCATCTAATTCTTACGTTATATTGACAAGGGCGGTTTGGAGCTGTGAGTAGGCGTGGGATTTGTCACATATGGTTTAGGGGCCGACATATCTCTCCCTCAATGCCGTACCGGGAGGCAAGGTCGGTAACAGAAAGCAGCGAAGGGCCAACTGCGTCCAAAAGCGATCGCACGGGCCGAAATCCCGGGATGACTCGTTTGGTACGACGCTCCAGCGCCGGTGTCTGGAGGTACTGCGTTTTTCTCTCTTTTTCAAACATTCCGTCAGCGCATGCGTGAATGTTCAGGCTCTCCGATACCTAGCCTACCAACGAAATTAAGATGCTGCATGGTTTTTAGCAGGATTCTACAGGCATAAACGTAACGTAAGAACCGTGCGTGTCTGAGAGATGCTTTTCATGCAGACTGGGACGCCTAAAATGCGCTGTTGTAAACATGGCGCTTCACGAGTGAAATTGTCTCTCTGGCCTATCTGTGAACCAATTCCAGGCCCTACCGGTACAATTTGGGCAAGTTTTGTAAGCTAAAGACTTCAATCGATGCGGTATTTTGCTGGTAGGACTGGGTGGCCCGACACTTATAAAAAGAAAAAAAAAAACTATGAAATGAGAATCGGGAGTCTTCCCTTGTCATGGAATGGCAGAATTACCCAGAATTCGTTTTGGGCAAGGCAACGAGGCAACTGGCCCTCATCGAATGGCTGAAGCGCGGCCAGAGGAAATGATTTCTAGCCAGATACTCAGGAGTAGGCCTGGTGTGTGCTGTTAACTTATATTTTGGATTTCTGAACAAGTTTTTATCATAGAAAATTCGCGACAAAGTTGTGCTTTCATTTCGCTGTAATTCTCGTGTCAAAGAAATGGTATAATAATGTACTGATAAGAGAATAACGATATTATATTTGCAGATACCTGTCCTCTTACTACGAAAGCCAAGCTCTACATCTCTATGCAATAAGCGCATTCAAAATTTCCAAGTGTTACTTGATAAAAGTATGTTTTTTTTTTTGGTTTGTTTGTTTGTTTTGAAAAAAAAAAAAAAAAGGTTTTTCTGCTTATATGAAAAATACGTTTTCTCTCCTGTCCCCTTCTTATGCATGATCTTCGCGAAAATTACATTCTGTTCCTCAATAAACCTGGAACAACCAGTTATGGTCTTAGTTCTCTTTTTTCTTACGTATCAGCTAAGTTTTGGAATGCGCTACCTTATTTTATCCGTACCTATGAGTTTACTGGTTTTAAAAGAGAATCCAGGGCCGCATTTTGTACAGCGGCTTTTCTTTTTAATCAATATATCTTTAAATATTATGTATTTAGTAGGTATCTCTGTATGCTATGTATTTTAGATGTAATTAGCTCCTGTAGTTATTCGGAAATTGGAGATGAAATAAAGGTTATGTCTGTATGTATGTTACCTTTAGCAGGGCGCGTGCGCACACTTTGTAATCTGCGACTCCAGTGCTTACCATATGACAGATAAAATGAGTTTTCCATTAAATATATAAGCCATCTAATTCTTACGTTATATTGACAAGGGCGGTTTGGAGCTGTGAGTAGGCGTGGGATTTGTCACATATGGTTTAGGGGCCGACATATCTCTCCCTCAATGCCGTACCGGGAGGCAAGGTCGGTAGCAGAAAGCAGCGAAGGGCCAACTGCGTCCAAAAGCGATCGCACGGGCCGAAATCCCGGGATGACTCGTTTGGTACGACGCTCCAGCGCCGGTGTCTGGAGGTACTGCGTTTTTCTCTCTTTTTCAAACATTCCGTCAGCGCATGCGTGAATGTTCAGGCTCTCCGATACCTAGCCTACCAACGAAATTAAGATGCTGCATGGTTTTTAGCAGGATTCTACAGGCATAAACGTAACGTAAGAACCGTGCGTGTCTGAGAGATGCTTTTCATGCAGACTGGGACGCCTAAAATGCGCTGTTGTAAACATGGCGCTTCACGAGTGAAATTGTCTCTCTGGCCTATCTGTGAACCAATTCCAGGCCCTACCGGTACAATTTGGGCAAGTTTTGTAAGCTAAAGACTTCAATCGATGCGGTATTTTGCTGGTAGGACTGGGTGGCCCGACACTTATAAAAAGAAAAAAAAAAACTATGAAATGAGAATCGGGAGTCTTCCCTTGTCATGGAATGGCAGAATTACCCAGAATTCGTTTTGGGCAAGGCAACGAGGCAACTGGCCCTCATCGAATGGCTGAAGCGCGGCCAGAGGAAATGATTTCTAGCCAGATACTCAGGAGTAGGCCTGGTGTGTGCTGTTAACTTATATTTTGGATTTCTGAACAAGTTTTTATCATAGAAAATTCGCGACAAAGTTGTGCTTTCATTTCGCTGTAATTCTCGTGTCAAAGAAATGGTATAATAATGTACTGATAAGAGAATAACGATATTATATTTGCAGATACCTGTCCTCTTACTACGAAAGCCAAGCTCTACATCTCTATGCAATAAGCGCATTCAAAATTTCCAAGTGTTACTTGATAAAAGTATGTTTTTTTTTTTGGTTTGTTTGTTTGTTTTGAAAAAAAAAAAAAAAAGGTTTTTCTGCTTATATGAAAAATACGTTTTCTCTCCTGTCCCCTTCTTATGCATGATCTTCGCGAAAATTACATTCTGTTCCTCAATAAACCTGGAACAACCAGTTATGGTCTTAGTTCTCTTTTTTCTTACGTATCAGCTAAGTTTTGGAATGCGCTACCTTATTTTATCCGTACCTATGAGTTTACTGGTTTTAAAAGAGAATCCAGGGCCGCATTTTGTACAGCGGCTTTTCTTTTTAATCAATATATCTTTAAATATTATGTATTTAGTAGGTATCTCTGTATGCTATGTATTTTAGATGTAATTAGCTCCTGTAGTTATTCGGAAATTGGAGATGAAATAAAGGTTATGTCTGTATGTATGTTACCTTTAGCAGGGCGCGTGCGCACACTTTGTAATCTGCGACTCCAGTGCTTACCATATGACAGATAAAATGAGTTTTCCATTAAATATATAAGCCATCTAATTCTTACGTTATATTGACAAGGGCGGTTTGGAGCTGTGAGTAGGCGTGGGATTTGTCACATATGGTTTAGGGGCCGACATATCTCTCCCTCAATGCCGTACCGGGAGGCAAGGTCGGTAGCAGAAAGCAGCGAAGGGCCAACTGCGTCCAAAAGCGATCGCACGGGCCGAAATCCCGGGATGACTCGTTTGGTACGACGCTCCAGCGCCGGTGTCTGGAGGTACTGCGTTTTTCTCTCTTTTTCAAACATTCCGTCAGCGCATGCGTGAATGTTCAGGCTCTCCGATACCTAGCCTACCAACGAAATTAAGATGCTGCATGGTTTTTAGCAGGATTCTACAGGCATAAACGTAACGTAAGAACCGTGCGTGTCTGAGAGATGCTTTTCATGCAGACTGGGACGCCTAAAATGCGCTGTTGTAAACATGGCGCTTCACGAGTGAAATTGTCTCTCTGGCCTATCTGTGAACCAATTCCAGGCCCTACCGGTACAATTTGGGCAAGTTTTGTAAGCTAAAGACTTCAATCGATGCGGTATTTTGCTGGTAGGACTGGGTGGCCCGACACTTATAAAAAGAAAAAAAAAAACTATGAAATGAGAATCGGGAGTCTTCCCTTGTCATGGAATGGCAGAATTACCCAGAATTCGTTTTGGGCAAGGCAACGAGGCAACTGGCCCTCATCGAATGGCTGAAGCGCGGCCAGAGGAAATGATTTCTAGCCAGATACTCAGGAGTAGGCCTGGTGTGTGCTGTTAACTTATATTTTGGATTTCTGAACAAGTTTTTATCATAGAAAATTCGCGACAAAGTTGTGCTTTCATTTCGCTGTAATTCTCGTGTCAAAGAAATGGTATAATAATGTACTGATAAGAGAATAACGATATTATATTTGCAGATACCTGTCCTCTTACTACGAAAGCCAAGCTCTACATCTCTATGCAATAAGCGCATTCAAAATTTCCAAGTGTTACTTGATAAAAGTATGTTTTTTTTTTTGGTTTGTTTGTTTGTTTTGAAAAAAAAAAAAAAAAGGTTTTTCTGCTTATATGAAAAATACGTTTTCTCTCCTGTCCCCTTCTTATGCATGATCTTCGCGAAAATTACATTCTGTTCCTCAATAAACCTGGAACAACCAGTTATGGTCTTAGTTCTCTTTTTTCTTACGTATCAGCTAAGTTTTGGAATGCGCTACCTTATTTTATCCGTACCTATGAGTTTACTGGTTTTAAAAGAGAATCCAGGGCCGCATTTTGTACAGCGGCTTTTCTTTTTAATCAATATATCTTTAAATATTATGTATTTAGTAGGTATCTCTGTATGCTATGTATTTTAGATGTAATTAGCTCCTGTAGTTATTCGGAAATTGGAGATGAAATAAAGGTTATGTCTGTATGTATGTTACCTTTAGCAGGGCGCGTGCGCACACTTTGTAATCTGCGACTCCAGTGCTTACCATATGACAGATAAAATGAGTTTTCCATTAAATATATAAGCCATCTAATTCTTACGTTATATTGACAAGGGCGGTTTGGAGCTGTGAGTAGGCGTGGGATTTGTCACATATGGTTTAGGGGCCGACATATCTCTCCCTCAATGCCGTACCGGGAGGCAAGGTCGGTAGCAGAAAGCAGCGAAGGGCCAACTGCGTCCAAAAGCGATCGCACGGGCCGAAATCCCGGGATGACTCGTTTGGTACGACGCTCCAGCGCCGGTGTCTGGAGGTACTGCGTTTTTCTCTCTTTTTCAAACATTCCGTCAGCGCATGCGTGAATGTTCAGGCTCTCCGATACCTAGCCTACCAACGAAATTAAGATGCTGCATGGTTTTTAGCAGGATTCTACAGGCATAAACGTAACGTAAGAACCGTGCGTGTCTGAGAGATGCTTTTCATGCAGACTGGGACGCCTAAAATGCGCTGTTGTAAACATGGCGCTTCACGAGTGAAATTGTCTCTCTGGCCTATCTGTGAACCAATTCCAGGCCCTACCGGTACAATTTGGGCAAGTTTTGTAAGCTAAAGACTTCAATCGATGCGGTATTTTGCTGGTAGGACTGGGTGGCCCGACACTTATAAAAAGAAAAAAAAAAACTATGAAATGAGAATCGGGAGTCTTCCCTTGTCATGGAATGGCAGAATTACCCAGAATTCGTTTTGGGCAAGGCAACGAGGCAACTGGCCCTCATCGAATGGCTGAAGCGCGGCCAGAGGAAATGATTTCTAGCCAGATACTCAGGAGTAGGCCTGGTGTGTGCTGTTAACTTATATTTTGGATTTCTGAACAAGTTTTTATCATAGAAAATTCGCGACAAAGTTGTGCTTTCATTTCGCTGTAATTCTCGTGTCAAAGAAATGGTATAATAATGTACTGATAAGAGAATAACGATATTATATTTGCAGATACCTGTCCTCTTACTACGAAAGCCAAGCTCTACATCTCTATGCAATAAGCGCATTCAAAATTTCCAAGTGTTACTTGATAAAAGTATGTTTTTTTTTTTGGTTTGTTTGTTTGTTTTGAAAAAAAAAAAAAAAAGGTTTTTCTGCTTATATGAAAAATACGTTTTCTCTCCTGTCCCCTTCTTATGCATGATCTTCGCGAAAATTACATTCTGTTCCTCAATAAACCTGGAACAACCAGTTATGGTCTTAGTTCTCTTTTTTCTTACGTATCAGCTAAGTTTTGGAATGCGCTACCTTATTTTATCCGTACCTATGAGTTTACTGGTTTTAAAAGAGAATCCAGGGCCGCATTTTGTACAGCGGCTTTTCTTTTTAATCAATATATCTTTAAATATTATGTATTTAGTAGGTATCTCTGTATGCTATGTATTTTAGATGTAATTAGCTCCTGTAGTTATTCGGAAATTGGAGATGAAATAAAGGTTATGTCTGTATGTATGTTACCTTTAGCAGGGCGCGTGCGCACACTTTGTAATCTGCGACTCCAGTGCTTACCATATGACAGATAAAATGAGTTTTCCATTAAATATATAAGCCATCTAATTCTTACGTTATATTGACAAGGGCGGTTTGGAGCTGTGAGTAGGCGTGGGATTTGTCACATATGGTTTAGGGGCCGACATATCTCTCCCTCAATGCCGTACCGGGAGGCAAGGTCGGTAGCAGAAAGCAGCGAAGGGCCAACTGCGTCCAAAAGCGATCGCACGGGCCGAAATCCCGGGATGACTCGTTTGGTACGACGCTCCAGCGCCGGTGTCTGGAGGTACTGCGTTTTTCTCTCTTTTTCAAACATTCCGTCAGCGCATGCGTGAATGTTCAGGCTCTCCGATACCTAGCCTACCAACGAAATTAAGATGCTGCATGGTTTTTAGCAGGATTCTACAGGCATAAACGTAACGTAAGAACCGTGCGTGTCTGAGAGATGCTTTTCATGCAGACTGGGACGCCTAAAATGCGCTGTTGTAAACATGGCGCTTCACGAGTGAAATTGTCTCTCTGGCCTATCTGTGAACCAATTCCAGGCCCTACCGGTACAATTTGGGCAAGTTTTGTAAGCTAAAGACTTCAATCGATGCGGTATTTTGCTGGTAGGACTGGGTGGCCCGACACTTATAAAAAGAAAAAAAAAAACTATGAAATGAGAATCGGGAGTCTTCCCTTGTCATGGAATGGCAGAATTACCCAGAATTCGTTTTGGGCAAGGCAACGAGGCAACTGGCCCTCATCGAATGGCTGAAGCGCGGCCAGAGGAAATGATTTCTAGCCAGATACTCAGGAGTAGGCCTGGTGTGTGCTGTTAACTTATATTTTGGATTTCTGAACAAGTTTTTATCATAGAAAATTCGCGACAAAGTTGTGCTTTCATTTCGCTGTAATTCTCGTGTCAAAGAAATGGTATAATAATGTACTGATAAGAGAATAACGATATTATATTTGCAGATACCTGTCCTCTTACTACGAAAGCCAAGCTCTACATCTCTATGCAATAAGCGCATTCAAAATTTCCAAGTGTTACTTGATAAAAGTATGTTTTTTTTTTTGGTTTGTTTGTTTGTTTTGAAAAAAAAAAAAAAAAGGTTTTTCTGCTTATATGAAAAATACGTTTTCTCTCCTGTCCCCTTCTTATGCATGATCTTCGCGAAAATTACATTCTGTTCCTCAATAAACCTGGAACAACCAGTTATGGTCTTAGTTCTCTTTTTTCTTACGTATCAGCTAAGTTTTGGAATGCGCTACCTTATTTTATCCGTACCTATGAGTTTACTGGTTTTAAAAGAGAATCCAGGGCCGCATTTTGTACAGCGGCTTTTCTTTTTAATCAATATATCTTTAAATATTATGTATTTAGTAGGTATCTCTGTATGCTATGTATTTTAGATGTAATTAGCTCCTGTAGTTATTCGGAAATTGGAGATGAAATAAAGGTTATGTCTGTATGTATGTTACCTTTAGCAGGGCGCGTGCGCACACTTTGTAATCTGCGACTCCAGTGCTTACCATATGACAGATAAAATGAGTTTTCCATTAAATATATAAGCCATCTAATTCTTACGTTATATTGACAAGGGCGGTTTGGAGCTGTGAGTAGGCGTGGGATTTGTCACATATGGTTTAGGGGCCGACATATCTCTCCCTCAATGCCGTACCGGGAGGCAAGGTCGGTAGCAGAAAGCAGCGAAGGGCCAACTGCGTCCAAAAGCGATCGCACGGGCCGAAATCCCGGGATGACTCGTTTGGTACGACGCTCCAGCGCCGGTGTCTGGAGGTACTGCGTTTTTCTCTCTTTTTCAAACATTCCGTCAGCGCATGCGTGAATGTTCAGGCTCTCCGATACCTAGCCTACCAACGAAATTAAGATGCTGCATGGTTTTTAGCAGGATTCTACAGGCATAAACGTAACGTAAGAACCGTGCGTGTCTGAGAGATGCTTTTCATGCAGACTGGGACGCCTAAAATGCGCTGTTGTAAACATGGCGCTTCACGAGTGAAATTGTCTCTCTGGCCTATCTGTGAACCAATTCCAGGCCCTACCGGTACAATTTGGGCAAGTTTTGTAAGCTAAAGACTTCAATCGATGCGGTATTTTGCTGGTAGGACTGGGTGGCCCGACACTTATAAAAAGAAAAAAAAAAACTATGAAATGAGAATCGGGAGTCTTCCCTTGTCATGGAATGGCAGAATTACCCAGAATTCGTTTTGGGCAAGGCAACGAGGCAACTGGCCCTCATCGAATGGCTGAAGCGCGGCCAGAGGAAATGATTTCTAGCCAGATACTCAGGAGTAGGCCTGGTGTGTGCTGTTAACTTATATTTTGGATTTCTGAACAAGTTTTTATCATAGAAAATTCGCGACAAAGTTGTGCTTTCATTTCGCTGTAATTCTCGTGTCAAAGAAATGGTATAATAATGTACTGATAAGAGAATAACGATATTATATTTGCAGATACCTGTCCTCTTACTACGAAAGCCAAGCTCTACATCTCTATGCAATAAGCGCATTCAAAATTTCCAAGTGTTACTTGATAAAAGTATGTTTTTTTTTTTGGTTTGTTTGTTTGTTTTGAAAAAAAAAAAAAAAAGGTTTTTCTGCTTATATGAAAAATACGTTTTCTCTCCTGTCCCCTTCTTATGCATGATCTTCGCGAAAATTACATTCTGTTCCTCAATAAACCTGGAACAACCAGTTATGGTCTTAGTTCTCTTTTTTCTTACGTATCAGCTAAGTTTTGGAATGCGCTACCTTATTTTATCCGTACCTATGAGTTTACTGGTTTTAAAAGAGAATCCAGGGCCGCATTTTGTACAGCGGCTTTTCTTTTTAATCAATATATCTTTAAATATTATGTATTTAGTAGGTATCTCTGTATGCTATGTATTTTAGATGTAATTAGCTCCTGTAGTTATTCGGAAATTGGAGATGAAATAAAGGTTATGTCTGTATGTATGTTACCTTTAGCAGGGCGCGTGCGCACACTTTGTAATCTGCGACTCCAGTGCTTACCATATGACAGATAAAATGAGTTTTCCATTAAATATATAAGCCATCTAATTCTTACGTTATATTGACAAGGGCGGTTTGGAGCTGTGAGTAGGCGTGGGATTTGTCACATATGGTTTAGGGGCCGACATATCTCTCCCTCAATGCCGTACCGGGAGGCAAGGTCGGTAGCAGAAAGCAGCGAAGGGCCAACTGCGTCCAAAAGCGATCGCACGGGCCGAAATCCCGGGATGACTCGTTTGGTACGACGCTCCAGCGCCGGTGTCTGGAGGTACTGCGTTTTTCTCTCTTTTTCAAACATTCCGTCAGCGCATGCGTGAATGTTCAGGCTCTCCGATACCTAGCCTACCAACGAAATTAAGATGCTGCATGGTTTTTAGCAGGATTCTACAGGCATAAACGTAACGTAAGAACCGTGCGTGTCTGAGAGATGCTTTTCATGCAGACTGGGACGCCTAAAATGCGCTGTTGTAAACATGGCGCTTCACGAGTGAAATTGTCTCTCTGGCCTATCTGTGAACCAATTCCAGGCCCTACCGGTACAATTTGGGCAAGTTTTGTAAGCTAAAGACTTCAATCGATGCGGTATTTTGCTGGTAGGACTGGGTGGCCCGACACTTATAAAAAGAAAAAAAAAAACTATGAAATGAGAATCGGGAGTCTTCCCTTGTCATGGAATGGCAGAATTACCCAGAATTCGTTTTGGGCAAGGCAACGAGGCAACTGGCCCTCATCGAATGGCTGAAGCGCGGCCAGAGGAAATGATTTCTAGCCAGATACTCAGGAGTAGGCCTGGTGTGTGCTGTTAACTTATATTTTGGATTTCTGAACAAGTTTTTATCATAGAAAATTCGCGACAAAGTTGTGCTTTCATTTCGCTGTAATTCTCGTGTCAAAGAAATGGTATAATAATGTACTGATAAGAGAATAACGATATTATATTTGCAGATACCTGTCCTCTTACTACGAAAGCCAAGCTCTACATCTCTATGCAATAAGCGCATTCAAAATTTCCAAGTGTTACTTGATAAAAGTATGTTTTTTTTTTTTGGTTTGTTTGTTTGTTTTGAAAAAAAAAAAAAAAAGGTTTTTCTGCTTATATGAAAAATACGTTTTCTCTCCTGTCCCCTTCTTATGCATGATCTTCGCGAAAATTACATTCTGTTCCTCAATAAACCTGGAACAACCAGTTATGGTCTTAGTTCTCTTTTTTCTTACGTATCAGCTAAGTTTTGGAATGCGCTACCTTATTTTATCCGTACCTATGAGTTTACTGGTTTTAAAAGAGAATCCAGGGCCGCATTTTGTACAGCGGCTTTTCTTTTTATCAATATATCTTTAAATATTATGTATTTAGTAGGTATCTCTGTATGCTATGTATTTTAGATGTAATTAGCTCCTGTAGTTATTCGGAAATTGGAGATGAAATAAAGGTTATGTCTGTATGTATGTTACCTTTAGCAGGGCGCGTGCGCACACTTTGTAATCTGCGACTCCAGTGCTTACCATATGACAGATAAAATGAGTTTTCCATTAAATATATAAGCCATCTAATTCTTACGTTATATTGACAAGGGCGGTTTGGAGCTGTGAGTAGGCGTGGGATTTGTCACATATGGTTTAGGGGCCGACATATCTCTCCCTCAATGCCGTACCGGGAGGCAAGGTCGGTAGCAGAAAGCAGCGAAGGGCCAACTGCGTCCAAAAGCGATCGCACGGGCCGAAATCCCGGGATGACTCGTTTGGTACGACGCTCCAGCGCCGGTGTCTGGAGGTACTGCGTTTTTCTCTCTTTTTCAAACATTCCGTCAGCGCATGCGTGAATGTTCAGGCTCTCCGATAACTAGCCTACCAACGAAATTAAGATGCTGCATGGTTTTTAGCAGGATTCTACAGGCATAAACGTAACGTAAGAACCGTGCGTGTCTGAGAGATGCTTTTCATGCAGACTGGGACGCCTAAAATGCGCTGTTGTAAACATGGCGCTTCACGAGTGAAATTGTCTCTCTGGCCTATCTGTGAACCAATTCCAGGCCCTACCGGTACAATTTGGGCAAGTTTTGTAAGCTAAAGACTTCAATCGATGCGGTATTTTGCTGGTAGGACTGGGTGGCCCGACACTTACAAAAAGAAAAAAAAAAACTATGAAATGAGAATCGGGAGTCTTCCCTTGTCATGGAATGGCAGAATTACCCAGAATTCGTTTTGGGCAAGGCAACGAGGCAACTGGCCCTCATCGAATGGCTGAAGCGCGGCCAGAGGAAATGATTTCTAGCCAGATACTCAGGAGTAGGCCTGGTGTGTGCTGTTAACTTATATTTTGGATTTCTGAACAAGTTTTTATCATAGAAAATTCGCGACAAAGTTGTGCTTTCATTTCGCTGTAATTCTCGTGTCAAAGAAATGGTATAATAATGTACTGATAAGAGAATAACGATATTATATTTGCAGATACCTGTCCTCTTACTACGAAAGCCAAGCTCTACATCTCTATGCAATAAGCGCATTCAAAATTTCCAAGTGTTACTTGATAAAAGTATGTTTTTTTTTTTGGTTTGTTTGTTTGTTTTGAAAAAAAAAAAAAAAAGGTTTTTCTGCTTATATGAAAAATACGTTTTCTCTCCTGTCCCCTTCTTATGCATGATCTTCGCGAAAATTACATTCTGTTCCTCAATAAACCTGGAACAACCAGTTATGGTCTTAGTTCTCTTTTTTCTTACGTATCAGCTAAGTTTTGGAATGCGCTACCTTATTTTATCCGTACCTATGAGTTTACTGGTTTTAAAAGAGAATCCAGGGCCGCATTTTGTACAGCGGCTTTTCTTTTTAATCAATATATCTTTAAATATTATGTATTTAGTAGGTATCTCTGTATGCTATGTATTTTAGATGTAATTAGCTCCTGTAGTTATTCGGAAATTGGAGATGAAATAAAGGTTATGTCTGTATGTATGTTACCTTTAGCAGGGCGCGTGCGCACACTTTGTAATCTGCGACTCCAGTGCTTACCATATGACAGATAAAATGAGTTTTCCATTAAATATATAAGCCATCTAATTCTTACGTTATATTGACAAGGGCGGTTTGGAGCTGTGAGTAGGCGTGGGATTTGTCACATATGGTTTAGGGGCCGACATATCTCTCCCTCAATGCCGTACCGGGAGGCAAGGTCGGTAGCAGAAAGCAGCGAAGGGCCAACTGCGTCCAAAAGCGATCGCACGGGCCGAAATCCCGGGATGACTCGTTTGGTACGACGCTCCAGCGCCGGTGTCTGGAGGTACTGCGTTTTTCTCTCTTTTTCAAACATTCCGTCAGCGCATGCGTGAATGTTCAGGCTCTCCGATAACTAGCCTACCAACGAAATTAAGATGCTGCATGGTTTTTAGCAGGATTCTACAGGCATAAACGTAACGTAAGAACCGTGCGTGTCTGAGAGATGCTTTTCATGCAGACTGGGACGCCTAAAATGCGCTGTTGTAAACATGGCGCTTCACGAGTGAAATTGTCTCTCTGGCCTATCTGTGAACCAATTCCAGGCCCTACCGGTACAATTTGGGCAAGTTTTGTAAGCTAAAGACTTCAATCGATGCGGTATTTTGCTGGTAGGACTGGGTGGCCCGACACTTACAAAAAGAAAAAAAAAAACTATGAAATGAGAATCGGGAGTCTTCCCTTGTCATGGAATGGCAGAATTACCCAGAATTCGTTTTGGGCAAGGCAACGAGGCAACTGGCCCTCATCGAATGGCTGAAGCGCGGCCAGAGGAAATGATTTCTAGCCAGATACTCAGGAGTAGGCCTGGTGTGTGCTGTTAACTTATATTTTGGATTTCTGAACAAGTTTTTATCATAGAAAATTCGCGACAAAGTTGTGCTTTCATTTCGCTGTAATTCTCGTGTCAAAGAAATGGTATAATAATGTACTGATAAGAGAATAACGATATTATATTTGCAGATACCTGTCCTCTTACTACGAAAGCCAAGCTCTACATCTCTATGCAATAAGCGCATTCAAAATTTCCAAGTGTTACTTGATAAAAGTATGTTTTTTTTTTTGGTTTGTTTGTTTGTTTTGAAAAAAAAAAAAAAAAGGTTTTTCTGCTTATATGAAAAATACGTTTTCTCTCCTGTCCCCTTCTTATGCATGATCTTCGCGAAAATTACATTCTGTTCCTCAATAAACCTGGAACAACCAGTTATGGTCTTAGTTCTCTTTTTTCTTACGTATCAGCTAAGTTTTGGAATGCGCTACCTTATTTTATCCGTACCTATGAGTTTACTGGTTTTAAAAGAGAATCCAGGGCCGCATTTTGTACAGCGGCTTTTCTTTTTAATCAATATATCTTTAAATATTATGTATTTAGTAGGTATCTCTGTATGCTATGTATTTTAGATGTAATTAGCTCCTGTAGTTATTCGGAAATTGGAGATGAAATAAAGGTTATGTCTGTATGTATGTTACCTTTAGCAGGGCGCGTGCGCACACTTTGTAATCTGCGACTCCAGTGCTTACCATATGACAGATAAAATGAGTTTTCCATTAAATATATAAGCCATCTAATTCTTACGTTATATTGACAAGGGCGGTTTGGAGCTGTGAGTAGGCGTGGGATTTGTCACATATGGTTTAGGGGCCGACATATCTCTCCCTCAATGCCGTACCGGGAGGCAAGGTCGGTAGCAGAAAGCAGCGAAGGGCCAACTGCGTCCAAAAGCGATCGCACGGGCCGAAATCCCGGGATGACTCGTTTGGTACGACGCTCCAGCGCCGGTGTCTGGAGGTACTGCGTTTTTCTCTCTTTTTCAAACATTCCGTCAGCGCATGCGTGAATGTTCAGGCTCTCCGATAACTAGCCTACCAACGAAATTAAGATGCTGCATGGTTTTTAGCAGGATTCTACAGGCATAAACGTAACGTAAGAACCGTGCGTGTCTGAGAGATGCTTTTCATGCAGACTGGGACGCCTAAAATGCGCTGTTGTAAACATGGCGCTTCACGAGTGAAATTGTCTCTCTGGCCTATCTGTGAACCAATTCCAGGCCCTACCGGTACAATTTGGGCAAGTTTTGTAAGCTAAAGACTTCAATCGATGCGGTATTTTGCTGGTAGGACTGGGTGGCCCGACACTTACAAAAAGAAAAAAAAAAACTATGAAATGAGAATCGGGAGTCTTCCCTTGTCATGGAATGGCAGAATTACCCAGAATTCGTTTTGGGCAAGGCAACGAGGCAACTGGCCCTCATCGAATGGCTGAAGCGCGGCCAGAGGAAATGATTTCTAGCCAGATACTCAGGAGTAGGCCTGGTGTGTGCTGTTAACTTATATTTTGGATTTCTGAACAAGTTTTTATCATAGAAAATTCGCGACAAAGTTGTGCTTTCATTTCGCTGTAATTCTCGTGTCAAAGAAATGGTATAATAATGTACTGATAAGAGAATAACGATATTATATTTGCAGATACCTGTCCTCTTACTACGAAAGCCAAGCTCTACATCTCTATGCAATAAGCGCATTCAAAATTTCCAAGTGTTACTTGATAAAAGTATGTTTTTTTTTTTGGTTTGTTTGTTTGTTTTGAAAAAAAAAAAAAAAAGGTTTTTCTGCTTATATGAAAAATACGTTTTCTCTCCTGTCCCCTTCTTATGCATGATCTTCGCGAAAATTACATTCTGTTCCTCAATAAACCTGGAACAACCAGTTATGGTCTTAGTTCTCTTTTTTCTTACGTATCAGCTAAGTTTTGGAATGCGCTACCTTATTTTATCCGTACCTATGAGTTTACTGGTTTTAAAAGAGAATCCAGGGCCGCATTTTGTACAGCGGCTTTTCTTTTTAATCAATATATCTTTAAATATTATGTATTTAGTAGGTATCTCTGTATGCTATGTATTTTAGATGTAATTAGCTCCTGTAGTTATTCGGAAATTGGAGATGAAATAAAGGTTATGTCTGTATGTATGTTACCTTTAGCAGGGCGCGTGCGCACACTTTGTAATCTGCGACTCCAGTGCTTACCATATGACAGATAAAATGAGTTTTCCATTAAATATATAAGCCATCTAATTCTTACGTTATATTGACAAGGGCGGTTTGGAGCTGTGAGTAGGCGTGGGATTTGTCACATATGGTTTAGGGGCCGACATATCTCTCCCTCAATGCCGTACCGGGAGGCAAGGTCGGTAGCAGAAAGCAGCGAAGGGCCAACTGCGTCCAAAAGCGATCGCACGGGCCGAAATCCCGGGATGACTCGTTTGGTACGACGCTCCAGCGCCGGTGTCTGGAGGTACTGCGTTTTTCTCTCTTTTTCAAACATTCCGTCAGCGCATGCGTGAATGTTCAGGCTCTCCGATACCTAGCCTACCAACGAAATTAAGATGCTGCATGGTTTTTAGCAGGATTCTACAGGCATAAACGTAACGTAAGAACCGTGCGTGTCTGAGAGATGCTTTTCATGCAGACTGGGACGCCTAAAATGCGCTGTTGTAAACATGGCGCTTCACGAGTGAAATTGTCTCTCTGGCCTATCTGTGAACCAATTCCAGGCCCTACCGGTACAATTTGGGCAAGTTTTGTAAGCTAAAGACTTCAATCGATGCGGTATTTTGCTGGTAGGACTGGGTGGCCCGACACTTATAAAAAGAAAAAAAAAAACTATGAAATGAGAATCGGGAGTCTTCCCTTGTCATGGAATGGCAGAATTACCCAGAATTCGTTTTGGGCAAGGCAACGAGGCAACTGGCCCTCATCGAATGGCTGAAGCGCGGCCAGAGGAAATGATTTCTAGCCAGATACTCAGGAGTAGGCCTGGTGTGTGCTGTTAACTTATATTTTGGATTTCTGAACAAGTTTTTATCATAGAAAATTCGCGACAAAGTTGTGCTTTCATTTCGCTGTAATTCTCGTGTCAAAGAAATGGTATAATAATGTACTGATAAGAGAATAACGATATTATATTTGCAGATACCTGTCCTCTTACTACGAAAGCCAAGCTCTACATCTCTATGCAATAAGCGCATTCAAAATTTCCAAGTGTTACTTGATAAAAGTATGTTTTTTTTTTTGGTTTGTTTGTTTGTTTTGAAAAAAAAAAAAAAAAGGTTTTTCTGCTTATATGAAAAATACGTTTTCTCTCCTGTCCCCTTCTTATGCATGATCTTCGCGAAAATTACATTCTGTTCCTCAATAAACCTGGAACAACCAGTTATGGTCTTAGTTCTCTTTTTTCTTACGTATCAGCTAAGTTTTGGAATGCGCTACCTTATTTTATCCGTACCTATGAGTTTACTGGTTTTAAAAGAGAATCCAGGGCCGCATTTTGTACAGCGGCTTTTCTTTTTAATCAATATATCTTTAAATATTATGTATTTAGTAGGTATCTCTGTATGCTATGTATTTTAGATGTAATTAGCTCCTGTAGTTATTCGGAAATTGGAGATGAAATAAAGGTTATGTCTGTATGTATGTTACCTTTAGCAGGGCGCGTGCGCACACTTTGTAATCTGCGACTCCAGTGCTTACCATATGACAGATAAAATGAGTTTTCCATTAAATATATAAGCCATCTAATTCTTACGTTATATTGACAAGGGCGGTTTGGAGCTGTGAGTAGGCGTGGGATTTGTCACATATGGTTTAGGGGCCGACATATCTCTCCATCAATGCCGTACCGGGAGGCAAGGTCGGTAGCAGAAAGCAGCGAAGGGCCAACTGCGTCCAAAAGCGATCGCACGGGCCGAAATCCCGGGATGACTCGTTTGGTACGACGCTCCAGCGCCGGTGTCTGGAGGTACTGCGTTTTTCTCTCTTTTTCAAACATTCCGTCAGCGCATGCGTGAATGTTCAGGCTCTCCGATACCTAGCCTACCAACGAAATTAAGATGCTGCATGGTTTTTAGCAGGATTCTACAGGCATAAACGTAACGTAAGAACCGTGCGTGTCTGAGAGATGCTTTTCATGCAGACTGGGACGCCTAAAATGCGCTGTTGTAAACATGGCGCTTCACGAGTGAAATTGTCTCTCTGGCCTATCTGTGAACCAATTCCAGGCCCTACCGGTACAATTTGGGCAAGTTTTGTAAGCTAAAGACTTCAATCGATGCGGTATTTTGCTGGTAGGACTGGGTGGCCCGACACTTATAAAAAGAAAAAAAAAACTATGAAATGAGAATCGGGAGTCTTCCCTTGTCATGGAATGGCAGAATTACCCAGAATTCGTTTTGGGCAAGGCAACGAGGCAACTGGCCCTCATCGAATGGCTGAAGCGCGGCCAGAGGAAATGATTTCTAGCCAGATACTCAGGAGTAGGCCTGGTGTGTGCTGTTAACTTATATTTTGGATTTCTGAACAAGTTTTTATCATAGAAAATTCGCGACAAAGTTGTGCTTTCATTTCGCTGTAATTCTCGTGTCAAAGAAATGGTATAATAATGTACTGATAAGAGAATAACGATATTATATTTGCAGATACCTGTCCTCTTACTACGAAAGCCAAGCTCTACATCTCTATGCAATAAGCGCATTCAAAATTTCCAAGTGTTACTTGATAAAAGTATGTTTTTTTTTTGGTTTGTTTGTTTGTTTTGAAAAAAAAAAAAAAAAGGTTTTTCTGCTTATATGAAAAATACGTTTTCTCTCCTGTCCCCTTCTTATGCATGATCTTCGCGAAAATTACATTCTGTTCCTCAATAAACCTGGAACAACCAGTTATGGTCTTAGTTCTCTTTTTTCTTACGTATCAGCTAAGTTTTGGAATGCGCTACCTTATTTTATCCGTACCTATGAGTTTACTGGTTTTAAAAGAGAATCCAGGGCCGCATTTTGTACAGCGGCTTTTCTTTTTAATCAATATATCTTTAAATATTATGTATTTAGTAGGTATCTCTGTATGCTATGTATTTTAGATGTAATTAGCTCCTGTAGTTATTCGGAAATTGGAGATGAAATAAAGGTTATGTCTGTATGTATGTTACCTTTAGCAGGGCGCGTGCGCACACTTTGTAATCTGCGACTCCAGTGCTTACCATATGACAGATAAAATGAGTTTTCCATTAAATATATAAGCCATCTAATTCTTACGTTATATTGACAAGGGCGGTTTGGAGCTGTGAGTAGGCGTGGGATTTGTCACATATGGTTTAGGGGCCGACATATCTCTCCCTCAATGCCGTACCGGGAGGCAAGGTCGGTAGCAGAAAGCAGCGAAGGGCCAACTGCGTCCAAAAGCGATCGCACGGGCCGAAATCCCGGGATGACTCGTTTGGTACGACGCTCCAGCGCCGGTGTCTGGAGGTACTGCGTTTTTCTCTCTTTTTCAAACATTCCGTCAGCGCATGCGTGAATGTTCAGGCTCTCCGATACCTAGCCTACCAACGAAATTAAGATGCTGCATGGTTTTTAGCAGGATTCTACAGGCATAAACGTAACGTAAGAACCGTGCGTGTCTGAGAGATGCTTTTCATGCAGACTGGGACGCCTAAAATGCGCTGTTGTAAACATGGCGCTTCACGAGTGAAATTGTCTCTCTGGCCTATCTGTGAACCAATTCCAGGCCCTACCGGTACAATTTGGGCAAGTTTTGTAAGCTAAAGACTTCAATCGATGCGGTATTTTGCTGGTAGGACTGGGTGGCCCGACACTTATAAAAAGAAAAAAAAAAACTATGAAATGAGAATCGGGAGTCTTCCCTTGTCATGGAATGGCAGAATTACCCAGAATTCGTTTTGGGCAAGGCAACGAGGCAACTGGCCCTCATCGAATGGCTGAAGCGCGGCCAGAGGAAATGATTTCTAGCCAGATACTCAGGAGTAGGCCTGGTGTGTGCTGTTAACTTATATTTTGGATTTCTGAACAAGTTTTTATCATAGAAAATTCGCGACAAAGTTGTGCTTTCATTTCGCTGTAATTCTCGTGTCAAAGAAATGGTATAATAATGTACTGATAAGAGAATAACGATATTATATTTGCAGATACCTGTCCTCTTACTACGAAAGCCAAGCTCTACATCTCTATGCAATAAGCGCATTCAAAATTTCCAAGTGTTACTTGATAAAAGTATGTTTTTTTTTTTTGGTTTGTTTGTTTGTTTTGAAAAAAAAAAAAAAAAGGTTTTTCTGCTTATATGAAAAATACGTTTTCTCTCCTGTCCCCTTCTTATGCATGATCTTCGCGAAAATTACATTCTGTTCCTCAATAAACCTGGAACAACCAGTTATGGTCTTAGTTCTCTTTTTTCTTACGTATCAGCTAAGTTTTGGAATGCGCTACCTTATTTTATCCGTACCTATGAGTTTACTGGTTTTAAAAGAGAATCCAGGGCCGCATTTTGTACAGCGGCTTTTCTTTTTAATCAATATATCTTTAAATATTATGTATTTAGTAGGTATCTCTGTATGCTATGTATTTTAGATGTAATTAGCTCCTGTAGTTATTCGGAAATTGGAGATGAAATAAAGGTTATGTCTGTATGTATGTTACCTTTAGCAGGGCGCGTGCGCACACTTTGTAATCTGCGACTCCAGTGCTTACCATATGACAGATAAAATGAGTTTTCCATTAAATATATAAGCCATCTAATTCTTACGTTATATTGACAAGGGCGGTTTGGAGCTGTGAGTAGGCGTGGGATTTGTCACATATGGTTTAGGGGCCGACATATCTCTCCCTCAATGCCGTACCGGGAGGCAAGGTCGGTAGCAGAAAGCAGCGAAGGGCCAACTGCGTCCAAAAGCGATCGCACGGGCCGAAATCCCGGGATGACTCGTTTGGTACGACGCTCCAGCGCCGGTGTCTGGAGGTACTGCGTTTTTCTCTCTTTTTCAAACATTCCGTCAGCGCATGCGTGAATGTTCAGGCTCTCCGATACCTAGCCTACCAACGAAATTAAGATGCTGCATGGTTTTTAGCAGGATTCTACAGGCATAAACGTAACGTAAGAACCGTGCGTGTCTGAGAGATGCTTTTCATGCAGACTGGGACGCCTAAAATGCGCTGTTGTAAACATGGCGCTTCACGAGTGAAATTGTCTCTCTGGCCTATCTGTGAACCAATTCCAGGCCCTACCGGTACAATTTGGGCAAGTTTTGTAAGCTAAAGACTTCAATCGATGCGGTATTTTGCTGGTAGGACTGGGTGGCCCGACACTTATAAAAAGAAAAAAAAAAACTATGAAATGAGAATCGGGAGTCTTCCCTTGTCATGGAATGGCAGAATTACCCAGAATTCGTTTTGGGCAAGGCAACGAGGCAACTGGCCCTCATCGAATGGCTGAAGCGCGGCCAGAGGAAATGATTTCTAGCCAGATACTCAGGAGTAGGCCTGGTGTGTGCTGTTAACTTATATTTTGGATTTCTGAACAAGTTTTTATCATAGAAAATTCGCGACAAAGTTGTGCTTTCATTTCGCTGTAATTCTCGTGTCAAAGAAATGGTATAATAATGTACTGATAAGAGAATAACGATATTATATTTGCAGATACCTGTCCTCTTACTACGAAAGCCAAGCTCTACATCTCTATGCAATAAGCGCATTCAAAATTTCCAAGTGTTACTTGATAAAAGTATGTTTTTTTTTTTGGTTTGTTTGTTTGTTTTGAAAAAAAAAAAAAAAAGGTTTTTCTGCTTATATGAAAAATACGTTTTCTCTCCTGTCCCCTTCTTATGCATGATCTTCGCGAAAATTACATTCTGTTCCTCAATAAACCTGGAACAACCAGTTATGGTCTTAGTTCTCTTTTTTCTTACGTATCAGCTAAGTTTTGGAATGCGCTACCTTATTTTATCCGTACCTATGAGTTTACTGGTTTTAAAAGAGAATCCAGGGCCGCATTTTGTACAGCGGCTTTTCTTTTTAATCAATATATCTTTAAATATTATGTATTTAGTAGGTATCTCTGTATGCTATGTATTTTAGATGTAATTAGCTCCTGTAGTTATTCGGAAATTGGAGATGAAATAAAGGTTATGTCTGTATGTATGTTACCTTTAGCAGGGCGCGTGCGCACACTTTGTAATCTGCGACTCCAGTGCTTACCATATGACAGATAAAATGAGTTTTCCATTAAATATATAAGCCATCTAATTCTTACGTTATATTGACAAGGGCGGTTTGGAGCTGTGAGTAGGCGTGGGATTTGTCACATATGGTTTAGGGGCCGACATATCTCTCCCTCAATGCCGTACCGGGAGGCAAGGTCGGTAGCAGAAAGCAGCGAAGGGCCAACTGCGTCCAAAAGCGATCGCACGGGCCGAAATCCCGGGATGACTCGTTTGGTACGACGCTCCAGCGCCGGTGTCTGGAGGTACTGCGTTTTTCTCTCTTTTTCAAACATTCCGTCAGCGCATGCGTGAATGTTCAGGCTCTCCGATACCTAGCCTACCAACGAAATTAAGATGCTGCATGGTTTTTAGCAGGATTCTACAGGCATAAACGTAACGTAAGAACCGTGCGTGTCTGAGAGATGCTTTTCATGCAGACTGGGACGCCTAAAATGCGCTGTTGTAAACATGGCGCTTCACGAGTGAAATTGTCTCTCTGGCCTATCTGTGAACCAATTCCAGGCCCTACCGGTACAATTTGGGCAAGTTTTGTAAGCTAAAGACTTCAATCGATGCGGTATTTTGCTGGTAGGACTGGGTGGCCCGACACTTATAAAAAGAAAAAAAAAAACTATGAAATGAGAATCGGGAGTCTTCCCTTGTCATGGAATGGCAGAATTACCCAGAATTCGTTTTGGGCAAGGCAACGAGGCAACTGGCCCTCATCGAATGGCTGAAGCGCGGCCAGAGGAAATGATTTCTAGCCAGATACTCAGGAGTAGGCCTGGTGTGTGCTGTTAACTTATATTTTGGATTTCTGAACAAGTTTTTATCATAGAAAATTCGCGACAAAGTTGTGCTTTCATTTCGCTGTAATTCTCGTGTCAAAGAAATGGTATAATAATGTACTGATAAGAGAATAACGATATTATATTTGCAGATACCTGTCCTCTTACTACGAAAGCCAAGCTCTACATCTCTATGCAATAAGCGCATTCAAAATTTCCAAGTGTTACTTGATAAAAGTATGTTTTTTTTTTTTGGTTTGTTTGTTTGTTTTGAAAAAAAAAAAAAAAAGGTTTTTCTGCTTATATGAAAAATACGTTTTCTCTCCTGTCCCCTTCTTATGCATGATCTTCGCGAAAATTACATTCTGTTCCTCAATAAACCTGGAACAACCAGTTATGGTCTTAGTTCTCTTTTTTCTTACGTATCAGCTAAGTTTTGGAATGCGCTACCTTATTTTATCCGTACCTATGAGTTTACTGGTTTTAAAAGAGAATCCAGGGCCGCATTTTGTACAGCGGCTTTTCTTTTTAATCAATATATCTTTAAATATTATGTATTTAGTAGGTATCTCTGTATGCTATGTATTTTAGATGTAATTAGCTCCTGTAGTTATTCGGAAATTGGAGATGAAATAAAGGTTATGTCTGTATGTATGTTACCTTTAGCAGGGCGCGTGCGCACACTTTGTAATCTGCGACTCCAGTGCTTACCATATGACAGATAAAATGAGTTTTCCATTAAATATATAAGCCATCTAATTCTTACGTTATATTGACAAGGGCGGTTTGGAGCTGTGAGTAGGCGTGGGATTTGTCACATATGGTTTAGGGGCCGACATATCTCTCCCTCAATGCCGTACCGGGAGGCAAGGTCGGTAGCAGAAAGCAGCGAAGGGCCAACTGCGTCCAAAAGCGATCGCACGGGCCGAAATCCCGGGATGACTCGTTTGGTACGACGCTCCAGCGCCGGTGTCTGGAGGTACTGCGTTTTTCTCTCTTTTTCAAACATTCCGTCAGCGCATGCGTGAATGTTCAGGCTCTCCGATACCTAGCCTACCAACGAAATTAAGATGCTGCATGGTTTTTAGCAGGATTCTACAGGCATAAACGTAACGTAAGAACCGTGCGTGTCTGAGAGATGCTTTTCATGCAGACTGGGACGCCTAAAATGCGCTGTTGTAAACATGGCGCTTCACGAGTGAAATTGTCTCTCTGGCCTATCTGTGAACCAATTCCAGGCCCTACCGGTACAATTTGGGCAAGTTTTGTAAGCTAAAGACTTCAATCGATGCGGTATTTTGCTGGTAGGACTGGGTGGCCCGACACTTATAAAAAGAAAAAAAAAAACTATGAAATGAGAATCGGGAGTCTTCCCTTGTCATGGAATGGCAGAATTACCCAGAATTCGTTTTGGGCAAGGCAACGAGGCAACTGGCCCTCATCGAATGGCTGAAGCGCGGCCAGAGGAAATGATTTCTAGCCAGATACTCAGGAGTAGGCCTGGTGTGTGCTGTTAACTTATATTTTGGATTTCTGAACAAGTTTTTATCATAGAAAATTCGCGACAAAGTTGTGCTTTCATTTCGCTGTAATTCTCGTGTCAAAGAAATGGTATAATAATGTACTGATAAGAGAATAACGATATTATATTTGCAGATACCTGTCCTCTTACTACGAAAGCCAAGCTCTACATCTCTATGCAATAAGCGCATTCAAAATTTCCAAGTGTTACTTGATAAAAGTATGTTTTTTTTTTTTGGTTTGTTTGTTTGTTTTGAAAAAAAAAAAAAAAAGGTTTTTCTGCTTATATGAAAAATACGTTTTCTCTCCTGTCCCCTTCTTATGCATGATCTTCGCGAAAATTACATTCTGTTCCTCAATAAACCTGGAACAACCAGTTATGGTCTTAGTTCTCTTTTTTCTTACGTATCAGCTAAGTTTTGGAATGCGCTACCTTATTTTATCCGTACCTATGAGTTTACTGGTTTTAAAAGAGAATCCAGGGCCGCATTTTGTACAGCGGCTTTTCTTTTTAATCAATATATCTTTAAATATTATGTATTTAGTAGGTATCTCTGTATGCTATGTATTTTAGATGTAATTAGCTCCTGTAGTTATTCGGAAATTGGAGATGAAATAAAGGTTATGTCTGTATGTATGTTACCTTTAGCAGGGCGCGTGCGCACACTTTGTAATCTGCGACTCCAGTGCTTACCATATGACAGATAAAATGAGTTTTCCATTAAATATATAAGCCATCTAATTCTTACGTTATATTGACAAGGGCGGTTTGGAGCTGTGAGTAGGCGTGGGATTTGTCACATATGGTTTAGGGGCCGACATATCTCTCCCTCAATGCCGTACCGGGAGGCAAGGTCGGTAGCAGAAAGCAGCGAAGGGCCAACTGCGTCCAAAAGCGATCGCACGGGCCGAAATCCCGGGATGACTCGTTTGGTACGACGCTCCAGCGCCGGTGTCTGGAGGTACTGCGTTTTTCTCTCTTTTTCAAACATTCCGTCAGCGCATGCGTGAATGTTCAGGCTCTCCGATACCTAGCCTACCAACGAAATTAAGATGCTGCATGGTTTTTAGCAGGATTCTACAGGCATAAACGTAACGTAAGAACCGTGCGTGTCTGAGAGATGCTTTTCATGCAGACTGGGACGCCTAAAATGCGCTGTTGTAAACATGGCGCTTCTCGAGTGAAATTGTCTCTCTGGCCTATCTGTGAACCAATTCCAGGCCCTACCGGTACAATTTGGGCAAGTTTTGTAAGCTAAAGACTTCAATCGATGCGGTATTTTGCTGGTAGGACTGGGTGGCCCGACACTTATAAAAAGAAAAAAAAAAACTATGAAATGAGAATCGGGAGTCTTCCCTTGTCATGGAATGGCAGAATTACCCAGAATTCGTTTTGGGCAAGGCAACGAGGCAACTGGCCCTCATCGAATGGCTGAAGCGCGGCCAGAGGAAATGATTTCTAGCCAGATACTCAGGAGTAGGCCTGGTGTGTGCTGTTAACTTATATTTTGGATTTCTGAACAAGTTTTTATCATAGAAAATTCGCGACAAAGTTGTGCTTTCATTTCGCTGTAATTCTCGTGTCAAAGAAATGGTATAATAATGTACTGATAAGAGAATAACGATATTATATTTGCAGATACCTGTCCTCTTACTACGAAAGCCAAGCTCTACATCTCTATGCAATAAGCGCATTCAAAATTTCCAAGTGTTACTTGATAAAAGTATGTTTTTTTTTTTTGGTTTGTTTGTTTGTTTTGAAAAAAAAAAAAAAAAGGTTTTTCTGCTTATATGAAAAATACGTTTTCTCTCCTGTCCCCTTCTTATGCATGATCTTCGCGAAAATTACATTCTGTTCCTCAATAAACCTGGAACAACCAGTTATGGTCTTAGTTCTCTTTTTTCTTACGTATCAGCTAAGTTTTGGAATGCGCTACCTTATTTTATCCGTACCTATGAGTTTACTGGTTTTAAAAGAGAATCCAGGGCCGCATTTTGTACAGCGGCTTTTCTTTTTAATCAATATATCTTTAAATATTATGTATTTAGTAGGTATCTCTGTATGCTATGTATTTTAGATGTAATTAGCTCCTGTAGTTAATCGGAAATTGGAGATGAAATAAAGGTTATGTCTGTATGTATGTTACCTTTAGCAGGGCGCGTGCGCACACTTTGTAATCTGCGACTCCAGTGCTTACCATATGACAGATAAAATGAGTTTTCCATTAAATATATAAGCCATCTAATTCTTACGTTATATTGACAAGGGCGGTTTGGAGCTGTGAGTAGGCGTGGGATTTGTCACATATGGTTTAGGGGCCGACATATCTCTCCCTCAATGCCGTACCGGGAGGCAAGGTCGGTAGCAGAAAGCAGCGAAGGGCCAACTGCGTCCAAAAGCGATCGCACGGGCCGAAATCCCGGGATGACTCGTTTGGTACGACGCTCCAGCGCCGGTGTCTGGAGGTACTGCGTTTTTCTCTCTTTTTCAAACATTCCGTCAGCGCATGCGTGAATGTTCAGGCTCTCCGATACCTAGCCTACCAACGAAATTAAGATGCTGCATGGTTTTTAGCAGGATTCTACAGGCATAAACGTAACGTAAGAACCGTGCGTGTCTGAGAGATGCTTTTCATGCAGACTGGGACGCCTAAAATGCGCTGTTGTAAACATGGCGCTTCACGAGTGAAATTGTCTCTCTGGCCTATCTGTGAACCAATTCCAGGCCCTACCGGTACAATTTGGGCAAGTTTTGTAAGCTAAAGACTTCAATCGATGCGGTATTTTGCTGGTAGGACTGGGTGGCCCGACACTTATAAAAAGAAAAAAAAAAACTATGAAATGAGAATCGGGAGTCTTCCCTTGTCATGGAATGGCAGAATTACCCAGAATTCGTTTTGGGCAAGGCAACGAGGCAACTGGCCCTCATCGAATGGCTGAAGCGCGGCCAGAGGAAATGATTTCTAGCCAGATACTCAGGAGTAGGCCTGGTGTGTGCTGTTAACTTATATTTTGGATTTCTGAACAAGTTTTTATCATAGAAAATTCGCGACAAAGTTGTGCTTTCATTTCGCTGTAATTCTCGTGTCAAAGAAATGGTATAATAATGTACTGATAAGAGAATAACGATATTATATTTGCAGATACCTGTCCTCTTACTACGAAAGCCAAGCTCTACATCTCTATGCAATAAGCGCATTCAAAATTTCCAAGTGTTACTTGATAAAAGTATGTTTTTTTTTTTTGGTTTGTTTGTTTGTTTTGAAAAAAAAAAAAAAAAGGTTTTTCTGCTTATATGAAAAATACGTTTTCTCTCCTGTCCCCTTCTTATGCATGATCTTCGCGAAAATTACATTCTGTTCCTCAATAAACCTGGAACAACCAGTTATGGTCTTAGTTCTCTTTTTTCTTACGTATCAGCTAAGTTTTGGAATGCGCTACCTTATTTTATCCGTACCTATGAGTTTACTGGTTTTAAAAGAGAATCCAGGGCCGCATTTTGTACAGCGGCTTTTCTTTTTAATCAATATATCTTTAAATATTATGTATTTAGTAGGTATCTCTGTATGCTATGTATTTTAGATGTAATTAGCTCCTGTAGTTATTCGGAAATTGGAGATGAAATAAAGGTTATGTCTGTATGTATGTTACCTTTAGCAGGGCGCGTGCGCACACTTTGTAATCTGCGACTCCAGTGCTTACCATATGACAGATAAAATGAGTTTTCCATTAAATATATAAGCCATCTAATTCTTACGTTATATTGACAAGGGCGGTTTGGAGCTGTGAGTAGGCGTGGGATTTGTCACATATGGTTTAGGGGCCGACATATCTCTCCCTCAATGCCGTACCGGGAGGCAAGGTCGGTAGCAGAAAGCAGCGAAGGGCCAACTGCGTCCAAAAGCGATCGCACGGGCCGAAATCCCGGGATGACTCGTTTGGTACGACGCTCCAGCGCCGGTGTCTGGAGGTACTGCGTTTTTCTCTCTTTTTCAAACATTCCGTCAGCGCATGCGTGAATGTTCAGGCTCTCCGATACCTAGCCTACCAACGAAATTAAGATGCTGCATGGTTTTTAGCAGGATTCTACAGGCATAAACGTAACGTAAGAACCGTGCGTGTCTGAGAGATGCTTTTCATGCAGACTGGGACGCCTAAAATGCGCTGTTGTAAACATGGCGCTTCACGAGTGAAATTGTCTCTCTGGCCTATCTGTGAACCAATTCCAGGCCCTACCGGTACAATTTGGGCAAGTTTTGTAAGCTAAAGACTTCAATCGATGCGGTATTTTGCTGGTAGGACTGGGTGGCCCGACACTTATAAAAAGAAAAAAAAAAACTATGAAATGAGAATCGGGAGTCTTCCCTTGTCATGGAATGGCAGAATTACCCAGAATTCGTTTTGGGCAAGGCAACGAGGCAACTGGCCCTCATCGAATGGCTGAAGCGCGGCCAGAGGAAATGATTTCTAGCCAGATACTCAGGAGTAGGCCTGGTGTGTGCTGTTAACTTATATTTTGGATTTCTGAACAAGTTTTTATCATAGAAAATTCGCGACAAAGTTGTGCTTTCATTTCGCTGTAATTCTCGTGTCAAAGAAATGGTATAATAATGTACTGATAAGAGAATAACGATATTATATTTGCAGATACCTGTCCTCTTACTACGAAAGCCAAGCTCTACATCTCTATGCAATAAGCGCATTCAAAATTTCCAAGTGTTACTTGATAAAAGTATGTTTTTTTTTTTTGGTTTGTTTGTTTGTTTTGAAAAAAAAAAAAAAAAGGTTTTTCTGCTTATATGAAAAATACGTTTTCTCTCCTGTCCCCTTCTTATGCATGATCTTCGCGAAAATTACATTCTGTTCCTCAATAAACCTGGAACAACCAGTTATGGTCTTAGTTCTCTTTTTTCTTACGTATCAGCTAAGTTTTGGAATGCGCTACCTTATTTTATCCGTACCTATGAGTTTACTGGTTTTAAAAGAGAATCCAGGGCCGCATTTTGTACAGCGGCTTTTCTTTTTAATCAATATATCTTTAAATATTATGTATTTAGTAGGTATCTCTGTATGCTATGTATTTTAGATGTAATTAGCTCCTGTAGTTATTCGGAAATTGGAGATGAAATAAAGGTTATGTCTGTATGTATGTTACCTTTAGCAGGGCGCGTGCGCACACTTTGTAATCTGCGACTCCAGTGCTTACCATATGACAGATAAAATGAGTTTTCCATTAAATATATAAGCCATCTAATTCTTACGTTATATTGACAAGGGCGGTTTGGAGCTGTGAGTAGGCGTGGGATTTGTCACATATGGTTTAGGGGCCGACATATCTCTCCCTCAATGCCGTACCGGGAGGCAAGGTCGGTAGCAGAAAGCAGCGAAGGGCCAACTGCGTCCAAAAGCGATCGCACGGGCCGAAATCCCGGGATGACTCGTTTGGTACGACGCTCCAGCGCCGGTGTCTGGAGGTACTGCGTTTTTCTCTCTTTTTCAAACATTCCGTCAGCGCATGCGTGAATGTTCAGGCTCTCCGATACCTAGCCTACCAACGAAATTAAGATGCTGCATGGTTTTTAGCAGGATTCTACAGGCATAAACGTAACGTAAGAACCGTGCGTGTCTGAGAGATGCTTTTCATGCAGACTGGGACGCCTAAAATGCGCTGTTGTAAACATGGCGCTTCACGAGTGAAATTGTCTCTCTGGCCTATCTGTGAACCAATTCCAGGCCCTACCGGTACAATTTGGGCAAGTTTTGTAAGCTAAAGACTTCAATCGATGCGGTATTTTGCTGGTAGGACTGGGTGGCCCGACACTTATAAAAAGAAAAAAAAAAACTATGAAATGAGAATCGGGAGTCTTCCCTTGTCATGGAATGGCAGAATTACCCAGAATTCGTTTTGGGCAAGGCAACGAGGCAACTGGCCCTCATCGAATGGCTGAAGCGCGGCCAGAGGAAATGATTTCTAGCCAGATACTCAGGAGTAGGCCTGGTGTGTGCTGTTAACTTATATTTTGGATTTCTGAACAAGTTTTTATCATAGAAAATTCGCGACAAAGTTGTGCTTTCATTTCGCTGTAATTCTCGTGTCAAAGAAATGGTATAATAATGTACTGATAAGAGAATAACGATATTATATTTGCAGATACCTGTCCTCTTACTACGAAAGCCAAGCTCTACATCTCTATGCAATAAGCGCATTCAAAATTTCCAAGTGTTACTTGATAAAAGTATGTTTTTTTTTTTTGGTTTGTTTGTTTGTTTTGAAAAAAAAAAAAAAAAGGTTTTTCTGCTTATATGAAAAATACGTTTTCTCTCCTGTCCCCTTCTTATGCATGATCTTCGCGAAAATTACATTCTGTTCCTCAATAAACCTGGAACAACCAGTTATGGTCTTAGTTCTCTTTTTTCTTACGTATCAGCTAAGTTTTGGAATGCGCTACCTTATTTTATCCGTACCTATGAGTTTACTGGTTTTAAAAGAGAATCCAGGGCCGCATTTTGTACAGCGGCTTTTCTTTTTAATCAATATATCTTTAAATATTATGTATTTAGTAGGTATCTCTGTATGCTATGTATTTTAGATGTAATTAGCTCCTGTAGTTATTCGGAAATTGGAGATGAAATAAAGGTTATGTCTGTATGTATGTTACCTTTAGCAGGGCGCGTGCGCACACTTTGTAATCTGCGACTCCAGTGCTTACCATATGACAGATAAAATGAGTTTTCCATTAAATATATAAGCCATCTAATTCTTACGTTATATTGACAAGGGCGGTTTGGAGCTGTGAGTAGGCGTGGGATTTGTCACATATGGTTTAGGGGCCGACATATCTCTCCCTCAATGCCGTACCGGGAGGCAAGGTCGGTAGCAGAAAGCAGCGAAGGGCCAACTGCGTCCAAAAGCGATCGCACGGGCCGAAATCCCGGGATGACTCGTTTGGTACGACGCTCCAGCGCCGGTGTCTGGAGGTACTGCGTTTTTCTCTCTTTTTCAAACATTCCGTCAGCGCATGCGTGAATGTTCAGGCTCTCCGATACCTAGCCTACCAACGAAATTAAGATGCTGCATGGTTTTTAGCAGGATTCTACAGGCATAAACGTAACGTAAGAACCGTGCGTGTCTGAGAGATGCTTTTCATGCAGACTGGGACGCCTAAAATGCGCTGTTGTAAACATGGCGCTTCACGAGTGAAATTGTCTCTCTGGCCTATCTGTGAACCAATTCCAGGCCCTACCGGTACAATTTGGGCAAGTTTTGTAAGCTAAAGACTTCAATCGATGCGGTATTTTGCTGGTAGGACTGGGTGGCCCGACACTTATAAAAAGAAAAAAAAAAACTATGAAATGAGAATCGGGAGTCTTCCCTTGTCATGGAATGGCAGAATTACCCAGAATTCGTTTTGGGCAAGGCAACGAGGCAACTGGCCCTCATCGAATGGCTGAAGCGCGGCCAGAGGAAATGATTTCTAGCCAGATACTCAGGAGTAGGCCTGGTGTGTGCTGTTAACTTATATTTTGGATTTCTGAACAAGTTTTTATCATAGAAAATTCGCGACAAAGTTGTGCTTTCATTTCGCTGTAATTCTCGTGTCAAAGAAATGGTATAATAATGTACTGATAAGAGAATAACGATATTATATTTGCAGATACCTGTCCTCTTACTACGAAAGCCAAGCTCTACATCTCTATGCAATAAGCGCATTCAAAATTTCCAAGTGTTACTTGATAAAAGTATGTTTTGTTTTTTTTGGTTTGTTTGTTTGTTTTGAAAAAAAAAAAAAAAAGGTTTTTCTGCTTATATGAAAAATACGTTTTCTCTCCTGTCCCCTTCTTATGCATGATCTTCGCGAAAATTACATTCTGTTCCTCAATAAACCTGGAACAACCAGTTATGGTCTTAGTTCTCTTTTTTCTTACGTATCAGCTAAGTTTTGGAATGCGCTACCTTATTTTATCCGTACCTATGAGTTTACTGGTTTTAAAAGAGAATCCAGGGCCGCATTTTGTACAGCGGCTTTTCTTTTTAATCAATATATCTTTAAATATTATGTATTTAGTAGGTATCTCTGTATGCTATGTATTTTAGATGTAATTAGCTCCTGTAGTTATTCGGAAATTGGAGATGAAATAAAGGTTATGTCTGTATGTATGTTACCTTTAGCAGGGCGCGTGCGCACACTTTGTAATCTGCGACTCCAGTGCTTACCATATGACAGATAAAATGAGTTTTCCATTAAATATATAAGCCATCTAATTCTTACGTTATATTGACAAGGGCGGTTTGGAGCTGTGAGTAGGCGTGGGATTTGTCACATATGGTTTAGGGGCCGACATATCTCTCCCTCAATGCCGTACCGGGAGGCAAGGTCGGTAGCAGAAAGCAGCGAAGGGCCAACTGCGTCCAAAAGCGATCGCACGGGCCGAAATCCCGGGATGACTCGTTTGGTACGACGCTCCAGCGCCGGTGTCTGGAGGTACTGCGTTTTTCTCTCTTTTTCAAACATTCCGTCAGCGCATGCGTGAATGTTCAGGCTCTCCGATACCTAGCCTACCAACGAAATTAAGATGCTGCATGGTTTTTAGCAGGATTCTACAGGCATAAACGTAACGTAAGAACCGTGCGTGTCTGAGAGATGCTTTTCATGCAGACTGGGACGCCTAAAATGCGCTGTTGTAAACATGGCGCTTCACGAGTGAAATTGTCTCTCTGGCCTATCTGTGAACCAATTCCAGGCCCTACCGGTACAATTTGGGCAAGTTTTGTAAGCTAAAGACTTCAATCGATGCGGTATTTTGCTGGTAGGACTGGGTGGCCCGACACTTATAAAAAGAAAAAAAAAAACTATGAAATGAGAATCGGGAGTCTTCCCTTGTCATGGAATGGCAGAATTACCCAGAATTCGTTTTGGGCAAGGCAACGAGGCAACTGGCCCTCATCGAATGGCTGAAGCGCGGCCAGAGGAAATGATTTCTAGCCAGATACTCAGGAGTAGGCCTGGTGTGTGCTGTTAACTTATATTTTGGATTTCTGAACAAGTTTTTATCATAGAAAATTCGCGACAAAGTTGTGCTTTCATTTCGCTGTAATTCTCGTGTCAAAGAAATGGTATAATAATGTACTGATAAGAGAATAACGATATTATATTTGCAGATACCTGTCCTCTTACTACGAAAGCCAAGCTCTACATCTCTATGCAATAAGCGCATTCAAAATTTCCAAGTGTTACTTGATAAAAGTATGTTTTTTTTTTTTGGTTTGTTTGTTTGTTTTGAAAAAAAAAAAAAAAAGGTTTTTCTGCTTATATGAAAAATACGTTTTCTCTCCTGTCCCCTTCTTATGCATGATCTTCGCGAAAATTACATTCTGTTCCTCAATAAACCTGGAACAACCAGTTATGGTCTTAGTTCTCTTTTTTCTTACGTATCAGCTAAGTTTTGGAATGCGCTACCTTATTTTATCCGTACCTATGAGTTTACTGGTTTTAAAAGAGAATCCAGGGCCGCATTTTGTACAGCGGCTTTTCTTTTTAATCAATATATCTTTAAATATTATGTATTTAGTAGGTATCTCTGTATGCTATGTATTTTAGATGTAATTAGCTCCTGTAGTTATTCGGAAATTGGAGATGAAATAAAGGTTATGTCTGTATGTATGTTACCTTTAGCAGGGCGCGTGCGCACACTTTGTAATCTGCGACTCCAGTGCTTACCATATGACAGATAAAATGAGTTTTCCATTAAATATATAAGCCATCTAATTCTTACGTTATATTGACAAGGGCGGTTTGGAGCTGTGAGTAGGCGTGGGATTTGTCACATATGGTTTAGGGGCCGACATATCTCTCCCTCAATGCCGTACCGGGAGGCAAGGTCGGTAGCAGAAAGCAGCGAAGGGCCAACTGCGTCCAAAAGCGATCGCACGGGCCGAAATCCCGGGATGACTCGTTTGGTACGACGCTCCAGCGCCGGTGTCTGGAGGTACTGCGTTTTTCTCTCTTTTTCAAACATTCCGTCAGCGCATGCGTGAATGTTCAGGCTCTCCGATACCTAGCCTACCAACGAAATTAAGATGCTGCATGGTTTTTAGCAGGATTCTACAGGCATAAACGTAACGTAAGAACCGTGCGTGTCTGAGAGATGCTTTTCATGCAGACTGGGACGCCTAAAATGCGCTGTTGTAAACATGGCGCTTCACGAGTGAAATTGTCTCTCTGGCCTATCTGTGAACCAATTCCAGGCCCTACCGGTACAATTTGGGCAAGTTTTGTAAGCTAAAGACTTCAATCGATGCGGTATTTTGCTGGTAGGACTGGGTGGCCCGACACTTATAAAAAGAAAAAAAAAAACTATGAAATGAGAATCGGGAGTCTTCCCTTGTCATGGAATGGCAGAATTACCCAGAATTCGTTTTGGGCAAGGCAACGAGGCAACTGGCCCTCATCGAATGGCTGAAGCGCGGCCAGAGGAAATGATTTCTAGCCAGATACTCAGGAGTAGGCCTGGTGTGTGCTGTTAACTTATATTTTGGATTTCTGAACAAGTTTTTATCATAGAAAATTCGCGACAAAGTTGTGCTTTCATTTCGCTGTAATTCTCGTGTCAAAGAAATGGTATAATAATGTACTGATAAGAGAATAACGATATTATATTTGCAGATACCTGTCCTCTTACTACGAAAGCCAAGCTCTACATCTCTATGCAATAAGCGCATTCAAAATTTCCAAGTGTTACTTGATAAAAGTATGTTTTTTTTTTTTGGTTTGTTTGTTTGTTTTGAAAAAAAAAAAAAAAAGGTTTTTCTGCTTATATGAAAAATACGTTTTCTCTCCTGTCCCCTTCTTATGCATGATCTTCGCGAAAATTACATTCTGTTCCTCAATAAACCTGGAACAACCAGTTATGGTCTTAGTTCTCTTTTTTCTTACGTATCAGCTAAGTTTTGGAATGCGCTACCTTATTTTATCCGTACCTATGAGTTTACTGGTTTTAAAAGAGAATCCAGGGCCGCATTTTGTACAGCGGCTTTTCTTTTTAATCAATATATCTTTAAATATTATGTATTTAGTAGGTATCTCTGTATGCTATGTATTTTAGATGTAATTAGCTCCTGTAGTTATTCGGAAATTGGAGATGAAATAAAGGTTATGTCTGTATGTATGTTACCTTTAGCAGGGCGCGTGCGCACACTTTGTAATCTGCGACTCCAGTGCTTACCATATGACAGATAAAATGAGTTTTCCATTAAATATATAAGCCATCTAATTCTTACGTTATATTGACAAGGGCGGTTTGGAGCTGTGAGTAGGCGTGGGATTTGTCACATATGGTTTAGGGGCCGACATATCTCTCCATCAATGCCGTACCGGGAGGCAAGGTCGGTAGCAGAAAGCAGCGAAGGGCCAACTGCGTCCAAAAGCGATCGCACGGGCCGAAATCCCGGGATGACTCGTTTGGTACGACGCTCCAGCGCCGGTGTCTGGAGGTACTGCGTTTTTCTCTCTTTTTCAAACATTCCGTCAGCGCATGCGTGAATGTTCAGGCTCTCCGATACCTAGCCTACCAACGAAATTAAGATGCTGCATGGTTTTTAGCAGGATTCTACAGGCATAAACGTAACGTAAGAACCGTGCGTGTCTGAGAGATGCTTTTCATGCAGACTGGGACGCCTAAAATGCGCTGTTGTAAACATGGCGCTTCACGAGTGAAATTGTCTCTCTGGCCTATCTGTGAACCAATTCCAGGCCCTACCGGTACAATTTGGGCAAGTTTTGTAAGCTAAAGACTTCAATCGATGCGGTATTTTGCTGGTAGGACTGGGTGGCCCGACACTTATAAAAAGAAAAAAAAAACTATGAAATGAGAATCGGGAGTCTTCCCTTGTCATGGAATGGCAGAATTACCCAGAATTCGTTTTGGGCAAGGCAACGAGGCAACTGGCCCTCATCGAATGGCTGAAGCGCGGCCAGAGGAAATGATTTCTAGCCAGATACTCAGGAGTAGGCCTGGTGTGTGCTGTTAACTTATATTTTGGATTTCTGAACAAGTTTTTATCATAGAAAATTCGCGACAAAGTTGTGCTTTCATTTCGCTGTAATTCTCGTGTCAAAGAAATGGTATAATAATGTACTGATAAGAGAATAACGATATTATATTTGCAGATACCTGTCCTCTTACTACGAAAGCCAAGCTCTACATCTCTATGCAATAAGCGCATTCAAAATTTCCAAGTGTTACTTGATAAAAGTATGTTTTTTTTTTGGTTTGTTTGTTTGTTTTGAAAAAAAAAAAAAAAAGGTTTTTCTGCTTATATGAAAAATACGTTTTCTCTCCTGTCCCCTTCTTATGCATGATCTTCGCGAAAATTACATTCTGTTCCTCAATAAACCTGGAACAACCAGTTATGGTCTTAGTTCTCTTTTTTCTTACGTATCAGCTAAGTTTTGGAATGCGCTACCTTATTTTATCCGTACCTATGAGTTTACTGGTTTTAAAAGAGAATCCAGGGCCGCATTTTGTACAGCGGCTTTTCTTTTTAATCAATATATCTTTAAATATTATGTATTTAGTAGGTATCTCTGTATGCTATGTATTTTAGATGTAATTAGCTCCTGTAGTTATTCGGAAATTGGAGATGAAATAAAGGTTATGTCTGTATGTATGTTACCTTTAGCAGGGCGCGTGCGCACACTTTGTAATCTGCGACTCCAGTGCTTACCATATGACAGATAAAATGAGTTTTCCATTAAATATATAAGCCATCTAATTCTTACGTTATATTGACAAGGGCGGTTTGGAGCTGTGAGTAGGCGTGGGATTTGTCACATATGGTTTAGGGGCCGACATATCTCTCCCTCAATGCCGTACCGGGAGGCAAGGTCGGTAGCAGAAAGCAGCGAAGGGCCAACTGCGTCCAAAAGCGATCGCACGGGCCGAAATCCCGGGATGACTCGTTTGGTACGACGCTCCAGCGCCGGTGTCTGGAGGTACTGCGTTTTTCTCTCTTTTTCAAACATTCCGTCAGCGCATGCGTGAATGTTCAGGCTCTCCGATACCTAGCCTACCAACGAAATTAAGATGCTGCATGGTTTTTAGCAGGATTCTACAGGCATAAACGTAACGTAAGAACCGTGCGTGTCTGAGAGATGCTTTTCATGCAGACTGGGACGCCTAAAATGCGCTGTTGTAAACATGGCGCTTCACGAGTGAAATTGTCTCTCTGGCCTATCTGTGAACCAATTCCAGGCCCTACCGGTACAATTTGGGCAAGTTTTGTAAGCTAAAGACTTCAATCGATGCGGTATTTTGCTGGTAGGACTGGGTGGCCCGACACTTATAAAAAGAAAAAAAAAAACTATGAAATGAGAATCGGGAGTCTTCCCTTGTCATGGAATGGCAGAATTACCCAGAATTCGTTTTGGGCAAGGCAACGAGGCAACTGGCCCTCATCGAATGGCTGAAGCGCGGCCAGAGGAAATGATTTCTAGCCAGATACTCAGGAGTAGGCCTGGTGTGTGCTGTTAACTTATATTTTGGATTTCTGAACAAGTTTTTATCATAGAAAATTCGCGACAAAGTTGTGCTTTCATTTCGCTGTAATTCTCGTGTCAAAGAAATGGTATAATAATGTACTGATAAGAGAATAACGATATTATATTTGCAGATACCTGTCCTCTTACTACGAAAGCCAAGCTCTACATCTCTATGCAATAAGCGCATTCAAAATTTCCAAGTGTTACTTGATAAAAGTATGTTTTTTTTTTTGGTTTGTTTGTTTGTTTTGAAAAAAAAAAAAAAAAGGTTTTTCTGCTTATATGAAAAATACGTTTTCTCTCCTGTCCCCTTCTTATGCATGATCTTCGCGAAAATTACATTCTGTTCCTCAATAAACCTGGAACAACCAGTTATGGTCTTAGTTCTCTTTTTTCTTACGTATCAGCTAAGTTTTGGAATGCGCTACCTTATTTTATCCGTACCTATGAGTTTACTGGTTTTAAAAGAGAATCCAGGGCCGCATTTTGTACAGCGGCTTTTCTTTTTAATCAATATATCTTTAAATATTATGTATTTAGTAGGTATCTCTGTATGCTATGTATTTTAGATGTAATTAGCTCCTGTAGTTATTCGGAAATTGGAGATGAAATAAAGGTTATGTCTGTATGTATGTTACCTTTAGCAGGGCGCGTGCGCACACTTTGTAATCTGCGACTCCAGTGCTTACCATATGACAGATAAAATGAGTTTTCCATTAAATATATAAGCCATCTAATTCTTACGTTATATTGACAAGGGCGGTTTGGAGCTGTGAGTAGGCGTGGGATTTGTCACATATGGTTTAGGGGCCGACATATCTCTCCCTCAATGCCGTACCGGGAGGCAAGGTCGGTAGCAGAAAGCAGCGAAGGGCCAACTGCGTCCAAAAGCGATCGCACGGGCCGAAATCCCGGGATGACTCGTTTGGTACGACGCTCCAGCGCCGGTGTCTGGAGGTACTGCGTTTTTCTCTCTTTTTCAAACATTCCGTCAGCGCATGCGTGAATGTTCAGGCTCTCCGATACCTAGCCTACCAACGAAATTAAGATGCTGCATGGTTTTTAGCAGGATTCTACAGGCATAAACGTAACGTAAGAACCGTGCGTGTCTGAGAGATGCTTTTCATGCAGACTGGGACGCCTAAAATGCGCTGTTGTAAACATGGCGCTTCACGAGTGAAATTGTCTCTCTGGCCTATCTGTGAACCAATTCCAGGCCCTACCGGTACAATTTGGGCAAGTTTTGTAAGCTAAAGACTTCAATCGATGCGGTATTTTGCTGGTAGGACTGGGTGGCCCGACACTTATAAAAAGAAAAAAAAAAACTATGAAATGAGAATCGGGAGTCTTCCCTTGTCATGGAATGGCAGAATTACCCAGAATTCGTTTTGGGCAAGGCAACGAGGCAACTGGCCCTCATCGAATGGCTGAAGCGCGGCCAGAGGAAATGATTTCTAGCCAGATACTCAGGAGTAGGCCTGGTGTGTGCTGTTAACTTATATTTTGGATTTCTGAACAAGTTTTTATCATAGAAAATTCGCGACAAAGTTGTGCTTTCATTTCGCTGTAATTCTCGTGTCAAAGAAATGGTATAATAATGTACTGATAAGAGAATAACGATATTATATTTGCAGATACCTGTCCTCTTACTACGAAAGCCAAGCTCTACATCTCTATGCAATAAGCGCATTCAAAATTTCCAAGTGTTACTTGATAAAAGTATGTTTTTTTTTTTGGTTTGTTTGTTTGTTTTGAAAAAAAAAAAAAAAAGGTTTTTCTGCTTATATGAAAAATACGTTTTCTCTCCTGTCCCCTTCTTATGCATGATCTTCGCGAAAATTACATTCTGTTCCTCAATAAACCTGGAACAACCAGTTATGGTCTTAGTTCTCTTTTTTCTTACGTATCAGCTAAGTTTTGGAATGCGCTACCTTATTTTATCCGTACCTATGAGTTTACTGGTTTTAAAAGAGAATCCAGGGCCGCATTTTGTACAGCGGCTTTTCTTTTTAATCAATATATCTTTAAATATTATGTATTTAGTAGGTATCTCTGTATGCTATGTATTTTAGATGTAATTAGCTCCTGTAGTTATTCGGAAATTGGAGATGAAATAAAGGTTATGTCTGTATGTATGTTACCTTTAGCAGGGCGCGTGCGCACACTTTGTAATCTGCGACTCCAGTGCTTACCATATGACAGATAAAATGAGTTTTCCATTAAATATATAAGCCATCTAATTCTTACGTTATATTGACAAGGGCGGTTTGGAGCTGTGAGTAGGCGTGGGATTTGTCACATATGGTTTAGGGGCCGACATATCTCTCCCTCAATGCCGTACCGGGAGGCAAGGTCGGTAGCAGAAAGCAGCGAAGGGCCAACTGCGTCCAAAAGCGATCGCACGGGCCGAAATCCCGGGATGACTCGTTTGGTACGACGCTCCAGCGCCGGTGTCTGGAGGTACTGCGTTTTTCTCTCTTTTTCAAACATTCCGTCAGCGCATGCGTGAATGTTCAGGCTCTCCGATACCTAGCCTACCAACGAAATTAAGATGCTGCATGGTTTTTAGCAGGATTCTACAGGCATAAACGTAACGTAAGAACCGTGCGTGTCTGAGAGATGCTTTTCATGCAGACTGGGACGCCTAAAATGCGCTGTTGTAAACATGGCGCTTCACGAGTGAAATTGTCTCTCTGGCCTATCTGTGAACCAATTCCAGGCCCTACCGGTACAATTTGGGCAAGTTTTGTAAGCTAAAGACTTCAATCGATGCGGTATTTTGCTGGTAGGACTGGGTGGCCCGACACTTATAAAAAGAAAAAAAAAAACTATGAAATGAGAATCGGGAGTCTTCCCTTGTCATGGAATGGCAGAATTACCCAGAATTCGTTTTGGGCAAGGCAACGAGGCAACTGGCCCTCATCGAATGGCTGAAGCGCGGCCAGAGGAAATGATTTCTAGCCAGATACTCAGGAGTAGGCCTGGTGTGTGCTGTTAACTTATATTTTGGATTTCTGAACAAGTTTTTATCATAGAAAATTCGCGACAAAGTTGTGCTTTCATTTCGCTGTAATTCTCGTGTCAAAGAAATGGTATAATAATGTACTGATAAGAGAATAACGATATTATATTTGCAGATACCTGTCCTCTTACTACGAAAGCCAAGCTCTACATCTCTATGCAATAAGCGCATTCAAAATTTCCAAGTGTTACTTGATAAAAGTATGTTTTTTTTTTTGGTTTGTTTGTTTGTTTTGAAAAAAAAAAAAAAAAGGTTTTTCTGCTTATATGAAAAATACGTTTTCTCTCCTGTCCCCTTCTTATGCATGATCTTCGCGAAAATTACATTCTGTTCCTCAATAAACCTGGAACAACCAGTTATGGTCTTAGTTCTCTTTTTTCTTACGTATCAGCTAAGTTTTGGAATGCGCTACCTTATTTTATCCGTACCTATGAGTTTACTGGTTTTAAAAGAGAATCCAGGGCCGCATTTTGTACAGCGGCTTTTCTTTTTAATCAATATATCTTTAAATATTATGTATTTAGTAGGTATCTCTGTATGCTATGTATTTTAGATGTAATTAGCTCCTGTAGTTATTCGGAAATTGGAGATGAAATAAAGGTTATGTCTGTATGTATGTTACCTTTAGCAGGGCGCGTGCGCACACTTTGTAATCTGCGACTCCAGTGCTTACCATATGACAGATAAAATGAGTTTTCCATTAAATATATAAGCCATCTAATTCTTACGTTATATTGACAAGGGCGGTTTGGAGCTGTGAGTAGGCGTGGGATTTGTCACATATGGTTTAGGGGCCGACATATCTCTCCCTCAATGCCGTACCGGGAGGCAAGGTCGGTAGCAGAAAGCAGCGAAGGGCCAACTGCGTCCAAAAGCGATCGCACGGGCCGAAATCCCGGGATGACTCGTTTGGTACGACGCTCCAGCGCCGGTGTCTGGAGGTACTGCGTTTTTCTCTCTTTTTCAAACATTCCGTCAGCGCATGCGTGAATGTTCAGGCTCTCCGATACCTAGCCTACCAACGAAATTAAGATGCTGCATGGTTTTTAGCAGGATTCTACAGGCATAAACGTAACGTAAGAACCGTGCGTGTCTGAGAGATGCTTTTCATGCAGACTGGGACGCCTAAAATGCGCTGTTGTAAACATGGCGCTTCACGAGTGAAATTGTCTCTCTGGCCTATCTGTGAACCAATTCCAGGCCCTACCGGTACAATTTGGGCAAGTTTTGTAAGCTAAAGACTTCAATCGATGCGGTATTTTGCTGGTAGGACTGGGTGGCCCGACACTTATAAAAAGAAAAAAAAAAACTATGAAATGAGAATCGGGAGTCTTCCCTTGTCATGGAATGGCAGAATTACCCAGAATTCGTTTTGGGCAAGGCAACGAGGCAACTGGCCCTCATCGAATGGCTGAAGCGCGGCCAGAGGAAATGATTTCTAGCCAGATACTCAGGAGTAGGCCTGGTGTGTGCTGTTAACTTATATTTTGGATTTCTGAACAAGTTTTTATCATAGAAAATTCGCGACAAAGTTGTGCTTTCATTTCGCTGTAATTCTCGTGTCAAAGAAATGGTATAATAATGTACTGATAAGAGAATAACGATATTATATTTGCAGATACCTGTCCTCTTACTACGAAAGCCAAGCTCTACATCTCTATGCAATAAGCGCATTCAAAATTTCCAAGTGTTACTTGATAAAAGTATGTTTTTTTTTTTGGTTTGTTTGTTTGTTTTGAAAAAAAAAAAAAAAAGGTTTTTCTGCTTATATGAAAAATACGTTTTCTCTCCTGTCCCCTTCTTATGCATGATCTTCGCGAAAATTACATTCTGTTCCTCAATAAACCTGGAACAACCAGTTATGGTCTTAGTTCTCTTTTTTCTTACGTATCAGCTAAGTTTTGGAATGCGCTACCTTATTTTATCCGTACCTATGAGTTTACTGGTTTTAAAAGAGAATCCAGGGCCGCATTTTGTACAGCGGCTTTTCTTTTTAATCAATATATCTTTAAATATTATGTATTTAGTAGGTATCTCTGTATGCTATGTATTTTAGATGTAATTAGCTCCTGTAGTTATTCGGAAATTGGAGATGAAATAAAGGTTATGTCTGTATGTATGTTACCTTTAGCAGGGCGCGTGCGCACACTTTGTAATCTGCGACTCCAGTGCTTACCATATGACAGATAAAATGAGTTTTCCATTAAATATATAAGCCATCTAATTCTTACGTTATATTGACAAGGGCGGTTTGGAGCTGTGAGTAGGCGTGGGATTTGTCACATATGGTTTAGGGGCCGACATATCTCTCCCTCAATGCCGTACCGGGAGGCAAGGTCGGTAGCAGAAAGCAGCGAAGGGCCAACTGCGTCCAAAAGCGATCGCACGGGCCGAAATCCCGGGATGACTCGTTTGGTACGACGCTCCAGCGCCGGTGTCTGGAGGTACTGCGTTTTTCTCTCTTTTTCAAACATTCCGTCAGCGCATGCGTGAATGTTCAGGCTCTCCGATACCTAGCCTACCAACGAAATTAAGATGCTGCATGGTTTTTAGCAGGATTCTACAGGCATAAACGTAACGTAAGAACCGTGCGTGTCTGAGAGATGCTTTTCATGCAGACTGGGACGCCTAAAATGCGCTGTTGTAAACATGGCGCTTCACGAGTGAAATTGTCTCTCTGGCCTATCTGTGAACCAATTCCAGGCCCTACCGGTACAATTTGGGCAAGTTTTGTAAGCTAAAGACTTCAATCGATGCGGTATTTTGCTGGTAGGACTGGGTGGCCCGACACTTATAAAAAGAAAAAAAAAAACTATGAAATGAGAATCGGGAGTCTTCCCTTGTCATGGAATGGCAGAATTACCCAGAATTCGTTTTGGGCAAGGCAACGAGGCAACTGGCCCTCATCGAATGGCTGAAGCGCGGCCAGAGGAAATGATTTCTAGCCAGATACTCAGGAGTAGGCCTGGTGTGTGCTGTTAACTTATATTTTGGATTTCTGAACAAGTTTTTATCATAGAAAATTCGCGACAAAGTTGTGCTTTCATTTCGCTGTAATTCTCGTGTCAAAGAAATGGTATAATAATGTACTGATAAGAGAATAACGATATTATATTTGCAGATACCTGTCCTCTTACTACGAAAGCCAAGCTCTACATCTCTATGCAATAAGCGCATTCAAAATTTCCAAGTGTTACTTGATAAAAGTATGTTTTTTTTTTTTGGTTTGTTTGTTTGTTTTGAAAAAAAAAAAAAAAAGGTTTTTCTGCTTATATGAAAAATACGTTTTCTCTCCTGTCCCCTTCTTATGCATGATCTTCGCGAAAATTACATTCTGTTCCTCAATAAACCTGGAACAACCAGTTATGGTCTTAGTTCTCTTTTTTCTTACGTATCAGCTAAGTTTTGGAATGCGCTACCTTATTTTATCCGTACCTATGAGTTTACTGGTTTTAAAAGAGAATCCAGGGCCGCATTTTGTACAGCGGCTTTTCTTTTTAATCAATATATCTTTAAATATTATGTATTTAGTAGGTATCTCTGTATGCTATGTATTTTAGATGTAATTAGCTCCTGTAGTTATTCGGAAATTCGAGATGAAATAAAGGTTATGTCTGTATGTATGTTACCTTTAGCAGGGCGCGTGCGCACACTTTGTAATCTGCGACTCCAGTGCTTACCATATGACAGATAAAATGAGTTTTCCATTAAATATATAAGCCATCTAATTCTTACGTTATATTGACAAGGGCGGTTTGGAGCTGTGAGTAGGCGTGGGATTTGTCACATATGGTTTAGGGGCCGACATATCTCTCCCTCAATGCCGTACCGGGAGGCAAGGTCGGTAGCAGAAAGCAGCGAAGGGCCAACTGCGTCCAAAAGCGATCGCACGGGCCGAAATCCCGGGATGACTCGTTTGGTACGACGCTCCAGCGCCGGTGTCTGGAGGTACTGCGTTTTTCTCTCTTTTTCAAACATTCCGTCAGCGCATGCGTGAATGTTCAGGCTCTCCGATACCTAGCCTACCAACGAAATTAAGATGCTGCATGGTTTTTAGCAGGATTCTACAGGCATAAACGTAACGTAAGAACCGTGCGTGTCTGAGAGATGCTTTTCATGCAGACTGGGACGCCTAAAATGCGCTGTTGTAAACATGGCGCTTCACGAGTGAAATTGTCTCTCTGGCCTATCTGTGAACCAATTCCAGGCCCTACCGGTACAATTTGGGCAAGTTTTGTAAGCTAAAGACTTCAATCGATGCGGTATTTTGCTGGTAGGACTGGGTGGCCCGACACTTATAAAAAGAAAAAAAAAACTATGAAATGAGAATCGGGAGTCTTCCCTTGTCATGGAATGGCAGAATTACCCAGAATTCGTTTTGGGCAAGGCAACGAGGCAACTGGCCCTCATCGAATGGCTGAAGCGCGGCCAGAGGAAATGATTTCTAGCCAGATACTCAGGAGTAGGCCTGGTGTGTGCTGTTAACTTATATTTTGGATTTCTGAACAAGTTTTTATCATAGAAAATTCGCGACAAAGTTGTGCTTTCATTTCGCTGTAATTCTCGTGTCAAAGAAATGGTATAATAATGTACTGATAAGAGAATAACGATATTATATTTGCAGATACCTGTCCTCTTACTACGAAAGCCAAGCTCTACATCTCTATGCAATAAGCGCATTCAAAATTTCCAAGTGTTACTTGATAAAAGTATGTTTTTTTTTTTGGTTTGTTTGTTTGTTTTGAAAAAAAAAAAAAAAGGTTTTTCTGCTTATATGAAAAATACGTTTCCTCTCCTGTCCCCTTCTTATGCATGATCTTCGCGAAAATTACATTCTGTTCCTCAATAAACCTGGAACAACCAGTTATGGTCTTAGTTCTCTTTTTTCTTACGTATCAGCTAAGTTTTGGAATGCGCTACCTTATTTTATCCGTACCTATGAGTTTACTGGTTTTAATAGAGAATCCAGGGCCGCATTTTGTACAGCGGCTTTTCTTTTTAATCAATATATCTTTAAATATTATGTATTTAGTAGGTATCTCTGTATGCTATGTATTTTAGATGTAATTAGCTCCTGTAGTTATTCGGAAATTGGAGATGAAATAAAGGTTATGTCTGTATGTATGTTACCTTTAGCAGGGCGCGTGCGCACACTTTGTAATCTGCGACTCCAGTGCTTACCATATGACAGATAAAATGAGTTTTCCATTAAATATATAAGCCATCTAATTCTTACGTTATATTGACAAGGGCGGTTTGGAGCTGTGAGTAGGCGTGGGATTTGTCACATATGGTTTAGGGGCCGACATATCTCTCCCTCAATGCCGTACCGGGAGGCAAGGTCGGTAGCAGAAAGCAGCGAAGGGCCAACTGCGTCCAAAAGCGATCGCACGGGCCGAAATCCCGGGATGACTCGTTTGGTACGACGCTCCAGCGCCGGTGTCTGGAGGTACTGCGTTTTTCTCTCTTTTTCAAACATTCCGTCAGCGCATGCGTGAATGTTCAGGCTCTCCGATACCTAGCCTACCAACGAAATTAAGATGCTGCATGGTTTTTAGCAGGATTCTACAGGCATAAACGTAACGTAAGAACCGTGCGTGTCTGAGAGATGCTTTTCATGCAGACTGGGACGCCTAAAATGCGCTGTTGTAAACATGGCGCTTCACGAGTGAAATTGTCTCTCTGGCCTATCTGTGAACCAATTCCAGGCCCTACCGGTACAATTTGGGCAAGTTTTGTAAGCTAAAGACTTCAATCGATGCGGTATTTTGCTGGTAGGACTGGGTGGCCCGACACTTATAAAAAGAAAAAAAAAACTATGAAATGAGAATCGGGAGTCTTCCCTTGTCATGGAATGGCAGAATTACCCAGAATTCGTTTTGGGCAAGGCAACGAGGCAACTGGCCCTCATCGAATGGCTGAAGCGCGGCCAGAGGAAATGATTTCTAGCCAGATACTCAGGAGTAGGCCTGGTGTGTGCTGTTAACTTATATTTTGGATTTCTGAACAAGTTTTTATCATAGAAAATTCGCGACAAAGTTGTGCTTTCATTTCGCTGTAATTCTCGTGTCAAAGAAATGGTATAATAATGTACTGATAAGAGAATAACGATATTATATTTGCAGATACCTGTCCTCTTACTACGAAAGCCAAGCTCTACATCTCTATGCAATAAGCGCATTCAAAATTTCCAAGTGTTACTTGATAAAAGTATGTTTTTTTTTTTGGTTTGTTTGTTTGTTTTGAAAAAAAAAAAAAAAGGTTTTTCTGCTTATATGAAAAATACGTTTCCTCTCCTGTCCCCTTCTTATGCATGATCTTCGCGAAAATTACATTCTGTTCCTCAATAAACCTGGAACAACCAGTTATGGTCTTAGTTCTCTTTTTTCTTACGTATCAGCTAAGTTTTGGAATGCGCTACCTTATTTTATCCGTACCTATGAGTTTACTGGTTTTAATAGAGAATCCAGGGCCGCATTTTGTACAGCGGCTTTTCTTTTTAATCAATATATCTTTAAATATTATGTATTTAGTAGGTATCTCTGTATGCTATGTATTTTAGATGTAATTAGCTCCTGTAGTTATTCGGAAATTGGAGATGAAATAAAGGTTATGTCTGTATGTATGTTACCTTTAGCAGGGCGCGTGCGCACACTTTGTAATCTGCGACTCCAGTGCTTACCATATGACAGATAAAATGAGTTTTCCATTAAATATATAAGCCATCTAATTCTTACGTTATATTGACAAGGGCGGTTTGGAGCTGTGAGTAGGCGTGGGATTTGTCACATATGGTTTAGGGGCCGACATATCTCTCCCTCAATGCCGTACCGGGAGGCAAGGTCGGTAGCAGAAAGCAGCGAAGGGCCAACTGCGTCCAAAAGCGATCGCACGGGCCGAAATCCCGGGATGACTCGTTTGGTACGACGCTCCAGCGCCGGTGTCTGGAGGTACTGCGTTTTTCTCTCTTTTTCAAACATTCCGTCAGCGCATGCGTGAATGTTCAGGCTCTCCGATACCTAGCCTACCAACGAAATTAAGATGCTGCATGGTTTTTAGCAGGATTCTACAGGCATAAACGTAACGTAAGAACCGTGCGTGTCTGAGAGATGCTTTTCATGCAGACTGGGACGCCTAAAATGCGCTGTTGTAAACATGGCGCTTCACGAGTGAAATTGTCTCTCTGGCCTATCTGTGAACCAATTCCAGGCCCTACCGGTACAATTTGGGCAAGTTTTGTAAGCTAAAGACTTCAATCGATGCGGTATTTTGCTGGTAGGACTGGGTGGCCCGACACTTATAAAAAGAAAAAAAAAACTATGAAATGAGAATCGGGAGTCTTCCCTTGTCATGGAATGGCAGAATTACCCAGAATTCGTTTTGGGCAAGGCAACGAGGCAACTGGCCCTCATCGAATGGCTGAAGCGCGGCCAGAGGAAATGATTTCTAGCCAGATACTCAGGAGTAGGCCTGGTGTGTGCTGTTAACTTATATTTTGGATTTCTGAACAAGTTTTTATCATAGAAAATTCGCGACAAAGTTGTGCTTTCATTTCGCTGTAATTCTCGTGTCAAAGAAATGGTATAATAATGTACTGATAAGAGAATAACGATATTATATTTGCAGATACCTGTCCTCTTACTACGAAAGCCAAGCTCTACATCTCTATGCAATAAGCGCATTCAAAATTTCCAAGTGTTACTTGATAAAAGTATGTTTTTTTTTTTGGTTTGTTTGTTTGTTTTGAAAAAAAAAAAAAAAAGGTTTTTCTGCTTATATGAAAAATACGTTTTCTCTCCTGTCCCCTTCTTATGCATGATCTTCGCGAAAATTACATTCTGTTCCTCAATAAACCTGGAACAACCAGTTATGGTCTTAGTTCTCTTTTTTCTTACGTATCAGCTAAGTTTTGGAATGCGCTACCTTATTTTATCCGTACCTATGAGTTTACTGGTTTTAAAAGAGAATCCAGGGCCGCATTTTGTACAGCGGCTTTTCTTTTTAATCAATATATCTTTAAATATTATGTATTTAGTAGGTATCTCTGTATGCTATGTATTTTAGATGTAATTAGCTCCTGTAGTTATTCGGAAATTGGAGATGAAATAAAGGTTATGTCTGTATGTATGTTACCTTTAGCAGGGCGCGTGCGCACACTTTGTAATCTGCGACTCCAGTGCTTACCATATGACAGATAAAATGAGTTTTCCATTAAATATATAAGCCATCTAATTCTTACGTTATATTGACAAGGGCGGTTTGGAGCTGTGAGTAGGCGTGGGATTTGTCACATATGGTTTAGGGGCCGACATATCTCTCCCTCAATGCCGTACCGGGAGGCAAGGTCGGTAGCAGAAAGCAGCGAAGGGCCAACTGCGTCCAAAAGCGATCGCACGGGCCGAAATCCCGGGATGACTCGTTTGGTACGACGCTCCAGCGCCGGTGTCTGGAGGTACTGCGTTTTTCTCTCTTTTTCAAACATTCCGTCAGCGCATGCGTGAATGTTCAGGCTCTCCGATACCTAGCCTACCAACGAAATTAAGATGCTGCATGGTTTTTAGCAGGATTCTACAGGCATAAACGTAACGTAAGAACCGTGCGTGTCTGAGAGATGCTTTTCATGCAGACTGGGACGCCTAAAATGCGCTGTTGTAAACATGGCGCTTCACGAGTGAAATTGTCTCTCTGGCCTATCTGTGAACCAATTCCAGGCCCTACCGGTACAATTTGGGCAAGTTTTGTAAGCTAAAGACTTCAATCGATGCGGTATTTTGCTGGTAGGACTGGGTGGCCCGACACTTATAAAAAGAAAAAAAAAACTATGAAATGAGAATCGGGAGTCTTCCCTTGTCATGGAATGGCAGAATTACCCAGAATTCGTTTTGGGCAAGGCAACGAGGCAACTGGCCCTCATCGAATGGCTGAAGCGCGGCCAGAGGAAATGATTTCTAGCCAGATACTCAGGAGTAGGCCTGGTGTGTGCTGTTAACTTATATTTTGGATTTCTGAACAAGTTTTTATCATAGAAAATTCGCGACAAAGTTGTGCTTTCATTTCGCTGTAATTCTCGTGTCAAAGAAATGGTATAATAATGTACTGATAAGAGAATAACGATATTATATTTGCAGATACCTGTCCTCTTACTACGAAAGCCAAGCTCTACATCTCTATGCAATAAGCGCATTCAAAATTTCCAAGTGTTACTTGATAAAAGTATGTTTTTTTTTTTGGTTTGTTTGTTTGTTTTGAAAAAAAAAAAAAAAGGTTTTCCTGCTTATATGAAAAATACGTTTTCTCTCCTGTCCCCTTCTTATGCATGATCTTCGCGAAAATTACATTCTGTTCCTCAATAAACCTGGAACAACCAGTTATGGTCTTAGTTCTCTTTTTTCTTACGTATCAGCTAAGTTTTGGAATGCGCTACCTTATTTTATCCGTACCTATGAGTTTACTGGTTTTAAAAGAGAATCCAGGGCCGCATTTTGTACAGCGGCTTTTCTTTTTAATCAATATATCTTTAAATATTATGTATTTAGTAGGTATCTCTGTATGCTATGTATTTTAGATGTAATTAGCTCCTGTAGTTATTCGGAAATTGGAGATGAAATAAAGGTTATGTCTGTATGTATGTTACCTTTAGCAGGGCGCGTGCGCACACTTTGTAATCTGCGACTCCAGTGCTTACCATATGACAGATAAAATGAGTTTTCCATTAAATATATAAGCCATCTAATTCTTACGTTATATTGACAAGGGCGGTTTGGAGCTGTGAGTAGGCGTGGGATTTGTCACATATGGTTTAGGGGCCGACATATCTCTCCCTCAATGCCGTACCGGGAGGCAAGGTCGGTAGCAGAAAGCAGCGAAGGGCCAACTGCGTCCAAAAGCGATCGCACGGGCCGAAATCCCGGGATGACTCGTTTGGTACGACGCTCCAGCGCCGGTGTCTGGAGGTACTGCGTTTTTCTCTCTTTTTCAAACATTCCGTCAGCGCATGCGTGAATGTTCAGGCTCTCCGATACCTAGCCTACCAACGAAATTAAGATGCTGCATGGTTTTTAGCAGGATTCTACAGGCATAAACGTAACGTAAGAACCGTGCGTGTCTGAGAGATGCTTTTCATGCAGACTGGGACGCCTAAAATGCGCTGTTGTAAACATGGCGCTTCACGAGTGAAATTGTCTCTCTGGCCTATCTGTGAACCAATTCCAGGCCCTACCGGTACAATTTGGGCAAGTTTTGTAAGCTAAAGACTTCAATCGATGCGGTATTTTGCTGGTAGGACTGGGTGGCCCGACACTTATAAAAAGAAAAAAAAAAACTATGAAATGAGAATCGGGAGTCTTCCCTTGTCATGGAATGGCAGAATTCACCTTTATCACGCGGCGGCCATTTTGGAGTCCGTGGGGAATAAAGGCTTTGTCTTTGCATTGTCTTTGCCCGTCCAGCCTCACACTGAATGAGAGGTTCGACGGGCAAAATCTTTTGTTTGGACATTGAGTGATATGGGTCTATTACCCAGAATTCGTTTTGGGCAAGGCAACGAGGCAACTGGCCCTCATCGAATGGCTGAAGCGCGGCCAGAGGAAATGATTTCTAGCCAGATACTCAGGAGTAGGCCTGGTGTGTGCTGTTAACTTATATTTTGGATTTCTGAACAAGTTTTTATCATAGAAAATTCGCGACAAAGTTGTGCTTTCATTTCGCTGTAATTCTCGTGTCAAAGAAATGGTATAATAATGTACTGATAAGAGAATAACGATATTATATTTGCAGATACCTGTCCTCTTACTACGAAAGCCAAGCTCTACATCTCTATGCAATAAGCGCATTCAAAATTTCCAAGTGTTACTTGATAAAAGTATGTTTTTTTTTTTGGTTTGTTTGTTTGTTTTGAAAAAAAAAAAAAAAAGGTTTTTCTGCTTATATGAAAAATACGTTTTCTCTCCTGTCCCCTTCTTATGCATGATCTTCGCGAAAATTACATTCTGTTCCTCAATAAACCTGGAACAACCAGTTATGGTCTTAGTTCTCTTTTTTCTTACGTATCAGCTAAGTTTTGGAATGCGCTACCTTATTTTATCCGTACCTATGAGTTTACTGGTTTTAAAAGAGAATCCAGGGCCGCATTTTGTACAGCGGCTTTTCTTTTTAATCAATATATCTTTAAATATTATGTATTTAGTAGGTATCTCTGTATGCTATGTATTTTAGATGTAATTAGCTCCTGTAGTTATTCGGAAATTCGAGATGAAATAAAGGTTATGTCTGTATGTATGTTACCTTTAGCAGGGCGCGTGCGCACACTTTGTAATCTGCGACTCCAGTGCTTACCATATGACAGATAAAATGAGTTTTCCATTAAATATATAAGCCATCTAATTCTTACGTTATATTGACAAGGGCGGTTTGGAGCTGTGAGTAGGCGTGGGATTTGTCACATATGGTTTAGGGGCCGACATATCTCTCCCTCAATGCCGTACCGGGAGGCAAGGTCGGTAGCAGAAAGCAGCGAAGGGCCAACTGCGTCCAAAAGCGATCGCACGGGCCGAAATCCCGGGATGACTCGTTTGGTACGACGCTCCAGCGCCGGTGTCTGGAGGTACTGCGTTTTTCTCTCTTTTTCAAACATTCCGTCAGCGCATGCGTGAATGTTCAGGCTCTCCGATACCTAGCCTACCAACGAAATTAAGATGCTGCATGGTTTTTAGCAGGATTCTACAGGCATAAACGTAACGTAAGAACCGTGCGTGTCTGAGAGATGCTTTTCATGCAGACTGGGACGCCTAAAATGCGCTGTTGTAAACATGGCGCTTCACGAGTGAAATTGTCTCTCTGGCCTATCTTTGAACCAATTTCAGGCCCTACCGGTACAATTTGGGCAAGTTTTGTAAGCTAAAGACTTCAATCGATGCGGTATTTTGCTGGTAGGACTGGGTGGCCCGACACTTATAAAAAGAAAAAAAACAACTATGAAATGAGAATCGGGAGTCTTCCCTTGTCATGGAATGGCAGAATTACCCAGAATTCGTTTTGGGCAAGGCAACGAGGCAACTGGCCCTCATCGAATGGCTGAAGCGCGGCCAGAGGAAATGATTTCTAGCCAGATACTCAGGAGTAGGCCTGGTGTGTGCTGTTAACTTATATTTTGGATTTCTGAACAAGTTTTTATCATAGAAAATTCGCGACAAAGTTGTGCTTTCATTTCGCTGTAATTCTCGTGTCAAAGAAATGGTATAATAATGTACTGATAAGAGAATAACGATATTATATTTGCAGATACCTGTCCTCTTACTACGAAAGCCAAGCTCTACATCTCTATGCAATAAGCGCATTCAAAATTTCCAAGTGTTACTTGATAAAAGTATGTTTTTTTTTTTGGTTTGTTTGTTTGTTTTGAAAAAAAAAAAAAAAAGGTTTTTCTGCTTATATGAAAAATACGTTTTCTCTCCTGTCCCCTTCTTATGCATGATCTTCGCGAAAATTACATTCTGTTCCTCAATAAACCTGGAACAACCAGTTATGGTCTTAGTTCTCTTTTTTCTTACGTATCAGCTAAGTTTTGGAATGCGCTACCTTATTTTATCCGTACCTATGAGTTTACTGGTTTTAAAAGAGAATCCAGGGCCGCATTTTTTACAGCGGCTTTTCTTTTTAATCAATATATCTTTAAATATTATGTATTTAGTAGGTATCTCTGTATGCTATGTATTTTAGATGTAATTAGCTCCTGTAGTTATTCGGAAATTCGAGATGAAATAAAGGTTATGTCTGTATGTATGTTACCTTTAGCAGGGCGCGTGCGCACACTTTGTAATCTGCGACTCCAGTGCTTACCATATGACAGATAAAATGAGTTTTCCATTAAATATATAAGCCATCTAATTCTTACGTTATATTGACAAGGGCGGTTTGGAGCTGTGAGTAGGCGTGGGATTTGTCACATATGGTTTAGGGGCCGACATATCTCTCCCTCAATGCCGTACCGGGAGGCAAGGTCGGTAGCAGAAAGCAGCGAAGGGCCAACTGCGTCCAAAAGCGATCGCACGGGCCGAAATCCCGGGATGACTCGTTTGGTACGACGCTCCAGCGCCGGTGTCTGGAGGTACTGCGTTTTTCTCTCTTTTTCAAACATTCCGTCAGCGCATGCGTGAATGTTCAGGCTCTCCGATACCTAGCCTACCAACGAAATTAAGATGCTGCATGGTTTTTAGCAGGATTCTACAGGCATAAACGTAACGTAAGAACCGTGCGTGTCTGAGAGATGCTTTTCATGCAGACTGGGACGCCTAAAATGCGCTGTTGTAAACATGGCGCTTCACGAGTGAAATTGTCTCTCTGGCCTATCTGTGAACCAATTCCAGGCCCTACCGGTACAATTTGGGCAAGTTTTGTAAGCTAAAGACTTCAATCGATGCGGTATTTTGCTGGTAGGACTGGGTGGCCCGACACTTATAAAAAGAAAAAAAACAACTATGAAATGAGAATCGGGAGTCTTCCCTTGTCATGGAATGGCAGAATTACCCAGAATTCGTTTTGGGCAAGGCAACGAGGCAACTGGCCCTCATCGAATGGCTGAAGCGCGGCCAGAGGAAATGATTTCTAGCCAGATACTCAGGAGTAGGCCTGGTGTGTGCTGTTAACTTATATTTTGGATTTCTGAACAAGTTTTTATCATAGAAAATTCGCGACAAAGTTGTGCTTTCATTTCGCTGTAATTCTCGTGTCAAAGAAATGGTATAATAATGTACTGATAAGAGAATAACGATATTATATTTGCAGATACCTGTCCTCTTACTACGAAAGCCAAGCTCTACATCTCTATGCAATAAGCGCATTCAAAATTTCCAAGTGTTACTTGATAAAAGTATGTTTTTTTTTTTGGTTTGTTTGTTTGTTTTGAAAAAAAAAAAAAAAAGGTTTTTCTGCTTATATGAAAAATACGTTTTCTCTCCTGTCCCCTTCTTATGCATGATCTTCGCGAAAATTACATTCTGTTCCTCAATAAACCTGGAACAACCAGTTATGGTCTTAGTTCTCTTTTTTCTTACGTATCAGCTAAGTTTTGGAATGCGCTACCTTATTTTATCCGTACCTATGAGTTTACTGGTTTTAAAAGAGAATCCAGGGCCGCATTTTGTACAGCGGCTTTTCTTTTTAATCAATATATCTTTAAATATTATGTATTTAGTAGGTATCTCTGTATGCTATGTATTTTAGATGTAATTAGCTCCTGTAGTTATTCGGAAATTCGAGATGAAATAAAGGTTATGTCTGTATGTATGTTACCTTTAGCAGGGCGCGTGCGCACACTTTGTAATCTGCGACTCCAGTGCTTACCATATGACAGATAAAATGAGTTTTCCATTAAATATATAAGCCATCTAATTCTTACGTTATATTGACAAGGGCGGTTTGGAGCTGTGAGTAGGCGTGGGATTTGTCACATATGGTTTAGGGGCCGACATATCTCTCCCTCAATGCCGTACCGGGAGGCAAGGTCGGTAGCAGAAAGCAGCGAAGGGCCAACTGCGTCCAAAAGCGATCGCACGGGCCGAAATCCCGGGATGACTCGTTTGGTACGACGCTCCAGCGCCGGTGTCTGGAGGTACTGCGTTTTTCTCTCTTTTTCAAACATTCCGTCAGCGCATGCGTGAATGTTCAGGCTCTCCGATACCTAGCCTACCAACGAAATTAAGATGCTGCATGGTTTTTAGCAGGATTCTACAGGCATAAACGTAACGTAAGAACCGTGCGTGTCTGAGAGATGCTTTTCATGCAGACTGGGACGCCTAAAATGCGCTGTTGTAAACATGGCGCTTCACGAGTGAAATTGTCTCTCTGGCCTATCTGTGAACCAATTCCAGGCCCTACCGGTACAATTTGGGCAAGTTTTGTAAGCTAAAGACTTCAATCGATGCGGTATTTTGCTGGTAGGACTGGGTGGCCCGACACTTATAAAAAGAAAAAAAACAACTATGAAATGAGAATCGGGAGTCTTCCCTTGTCATGGAATGGCAGAATTACCCAGAATTCGTTTTGGGCAAGGCAACGAGGCAACTGGCCCTCATCGAATGGCTGAAGCGCGGCCAGAGGAAATGATTTCTAGCCAGATACTCAGGAGTAGGCCTGGTGTGTGCTGTTAACTTATATTTTGGATTTCTGAACAAGTTTTTATCATAGAAAATTCGCGACAAAGTTGTGCTTTCATTTCGCTGTAATTCTCGTGTCAAAGAAATGGTATAATAATGTACTGATAAGAGAATAACGATATTATATTTGCAGATACCTGTCCTCTTACTACGAAAGCCAAGCTCTACATCTCTATGCAATAAGCGCATTCAAAATTTCCAAGTGTTACTTGATAAAAGTATGTTTTTTTTTTTGGTTTGTTTGTTTGTTTTGAAAAAAAAAAAAAAAAGGTTTTTCTGCTTATATGAAAAATACGTTTTCTCTCCTGTCCCCTTCTTATGCATGATCTTCGCGAAAATTACATTCTGTTCCTCAATAAACCTGGAACAACCAGTTATGGTCTTAGTTCTCTTTTTTCTTACGTATCAGCTAAGTTTTGGAATGCGCTACCTTATTTTATCCGTACCTATGAGTTTACTGGTTTTAAAAGAGAATCCAGGGCCGCATTTTGTACAGCGGCTTTTCTTTTTAATCAATATATCTTTAAATATTATGTATTTAGTAGGTATCTCTGTATGCTATGTATTTTAGATGTAATTAGCTCCTGTAGTTATTCGGAAATTCGAGATGAAATAAAGGTTATGTCTGTATGTATGTTACCTTTAGCAGGGCGCGTGCGCACACTTTGTAATCTGCGACTCCAGTGCTTACCATATGACAGATAAAATGAGTTTTCCATTAAATATATAAGCCATCTAATTCTTACGTTATATTGACAAGGGCGGTTTGGAGCTGTGAGTAGGCGTGGGATTTGTCACATATGGTTTAGGGGCCGACATATCTCTCCCTCAATGCCGTACCGGGAGGCAAGGTCGGTAGCAGAAAGCAGCGAGGGGCCAACTGCGTCCAAAAGCGATCGCACGGGCCGAAATCCCGGGATGACTCGTTTGGTACGACGCTCCAGCGCCGGTGTCTGGAGGTACTGCGTTTTTCTCTCTTTTTCAAACATTCCGTCAGCGCATGCGTGAATGTTCAGGCTCTCCGATACCTAGCCTACCAACGAAATTAAGATGCTGCATGGTTTTTAGCAGGATTCTACAGGCATAAACGTAACGTAAGAACCGTGCGTGTCTGAGAGATGCTTTTCATGCAGACTGGGACGCCTAAAATGCGCTGTTGTAAACATGGCGCTTCACGAGTGAAATTGTCTCTCTGGCCTATCTGTGAACCAATTCCAGGCCCTACCGGTACAATTTGGGCAAGTTTTGTAAGCTAAAGACTTCAATCGATGCGGTATTTTGCTGGTAGGACTGGGTGGCCCGACACTTATAAAAAGAAAAAAAAAACTATGAAATGAGAATCGGGAGTCTTCCCTTGTCATGGAATGGCAGAATTACCCAGAATTCGTTTGGGGCAAGGCAACGAGGCAACTGGCCCTCATCGAATGGCTGAAGCGCGGCCAGAGGAAATGATTTCTAGCCAGATACTCAGGAGTAGGCCTGGTGTGTGCTGTTAACTTATATTTTGGATTTCTGAACAAGTTTTTATCATAGAAAATTCGCGACAAAGTTGTGCTTTCATTTCGCTGTAATTCTCGTGTCAAAGAAATGGTATAATAATGTACTGATAAGAGAATAACGATATTATATTTGCAGATACCTGTCCTCTTACTACGAAAGCCAAGCTCTACATCTCTATGCAATAAGCGCATTCAAAATTTCCAAGTGTTACTTGATAAAAGTATGTTTTTTTTTTTGGTTTGTTTGTTTGTTTTGAAAAAAAAAAAAAAAAGGTTTTTCTGCTTATATGAAAAATACGTTTTCTCTCCTGTCCCCTTCTTATGCATGATCTTCGCGAAAATTACATTCTGTTCCTCAATAAACCTGGAACAACCAGTTATGGTCTTAGTTCTCTTTTTTCTTACGTATCAGCTAAGTTTTGGAATGCGCTACCTTATTTTATCCGTACCTATGAGTTTACTGGTTTTAAAAGAGAATCCAGGGCCGCATTTTGTACAGCGGCTTTTCTTTTTAATCAATATATCTTTAAATATTATGTATTTAGTAGGTATCTCTGTATGCTATGTATTTTAGATGTAATTAGCTCCTGTAGTTATTCGGAAATTCGAGATGAAATAAAGGTTATGTCTGTATGTATGTTACCTTTAGCAGGGCGCGTGCGCACACTTTGTAATCTGCGACTCCAGTGCTTACCATATGACAGATAAAATGAGTTTTCCATTAAATATATAAGCCATCTAATTCTTACGTTATATTGACAAGGGCGGTTTGGAGCTGTGAGTAGGCGTGGGATTTGTCACATATGGTTTAGGGGCCGACATATCTCTCCCTCAATGCCGTACCGGGAGGCAAGGTCGGTAGCAGAAAGCAGCGAAGGGCCAACTGCGTCCAAAAGCGATCGCACGGGCCGAAATCCCGGGATGACTCGTTTGGTACGACGCTCCAGCGCCGGTGTCTGGAGGTACTGCGTTTTTCTCTCTTTTTCAAACATTCCGTCAGCGCATGCGTGAATGTTCAGGCTCTCCGATACCTAGCCTACCAACGAAATTAAGATGCTGCATGGTTTTTAGCAGGATTCTACAGGCATAAACGTAACGTAAGAACCGTGCGTGTCTGAGAGATGCTTTTCATGCAGACTGGGACGCCTAAAATGCGCTGTTGTAAACATGGCGCTTCACGAGTGAAATTGTCTCTCTGGCCTATCTGTGAACCAATTCCAGGCCCTACCGGTACAATTTGGGCAAGTTTTGTAAGCTAAAGACTTCAATCGATGCGGTATTTTGCTGGTAGGACTGGGTGGCCCGACACTTATAAAAAGAAAAAAAAAACTATGAAATGAGAATCGGGAGTCTTCCCTTGTCATGGAATGGCAGAATTACCCAGAATTCGTTTTGGGCATGAGCGAGGCAACTGGCCCTCATCGAATGGCTGAAGCGCGGCCAGAGGAAATGATTTCTAGCCAGATACTCAGGAGTAGGCCTGGTGTGTGCTGTTAACTTATATTTTGGATTTCTGAACAAGTTTTTATCATAGAAAATTCGCGACAAAGTTGTGCTTTCATTTCGCTGTAATTCTCGTGTCAAAGAAATGGTATAATAATGTACTGATAAGAGAATAACGATATTATATTTGCAGATACCTGTCCTCTTACTACGAAAGCCAAGCTCTACATCTCTATGCAATAAGCGCATTCAAAATTTCCAAGTGTTACTTGATAAAAGTATGTTTTTTTTTTTGGTTTGTTTGTTTGTTTGTTTTGAAAAAAAAAAAAAAAGGTTTTTCTGCTTATATGAAAAATACGTTTTCTCTCCTGTCCCCTTCTTATGCATGATCTTCGCGAAAATTACATTCTGTTCCTCAATAAACCTGGAACAACCAGTTATGGTCTTAGTTCTCTTTTTTCTTACGTATCAGCTAAGTTTTGGAATGCGCTACCTTATTTTATCCGTACCTATGAGTTTACTGGTTTTAAAAGAGAATCCAGGGCCGCATTTTGTACAGCGGCTTTTCTTTTTAATCAATATATCTTTAAATATTATGTATTTAGTAGGTATCTCTGTATGCTATGTATTTTAGATGTAATTAGCTCCTGTAGTTATTCGGAAATTGGAGATGAAATAAAGGTTATGTCTGTATGTATGTTACCTTTAGCAGGGCGCGTGCGCACACTTTGTAATCTGCGACTCCAGTGCTTACCATATGACAGATAAAATGAGTTTTCCATTAAATATATAAGCCATCTAATTCTTACGTTATATTGACAAGGGCGGTTTGGAGCTGTGAGTAGGCGTGGGATTTGTCACATATGGTTTAGGGGCCGACATATCTCTCCCTCAATGCCGTACCGGGAGGCAAGGTCGGTAGCAGAAAGCAGCGAAGGGCCAACTGCGTCCAAAAGCGATCGCACGGGCCGAAATCCCGGGATGACTCGTTTGGTACGACGCTCCAGCGCCGGTGTCTGGAGGTACTGCGTTTTTCTCTCTTTTTCAAACATTCCGTCAGCGCATGCGTGAATGTTCAGGCTCTCCGATACCTAGCCTACCAACGAAATTAAGATGCTGCATGGTTTTTAGCAGGATTCTACAGGCATAAACGTAACGTAAGAACCGTGCGTGTCTGAGAGATGCTTTTCATGCAGACTGGGACGCCTAAAATGCGCTGTTGTAAACATGGCGCTTCACGAGTGAAATTGTCTCTCTGGCCTATCTGTGAACCAATTCCAGGCCCTACCGGTACAATTTGGGCAAGTTTTGTAAGCTAAAGACTTCAATCGATGCGGTATTTTGCTGGTAGGACTGGGTGGCCCGACACTTATAAAAAGAAAAAAAAAACTATGAAATGAGAATCGGGAGTCTTCCCTTGTCATGGAATGGCAGAATTACCCAGAATTCGTTTTGGGCAAGGCAACGAGGCAACTGGCCCTCATCGAATGGCTGAAGCGCGGCCAGAGGAAATGATTTCTAGCCAGATACTCAGGAGTAGGCCTGGTGTGTGCTGTTAACTTATATTTTGGATTTCTGAACAAGTTTTTATCATAGAAAATTCGCGACAAAGTTGTGCTTTCATTTCGCTGTAATTCTCGTGTCAAAGAAATGGTATAATAATGTACTGATAAGAGAATAACGATATTATATTTGCAGATACCTGTCCTCTTACTACGAAAGCCAAGCTCTACATCTCTATGCAATAAGCGCATTCAAAATTTCCAAGTGTTACTTGATAAAAGTATGTTTTTTTTTTTGGTTTGTTTGTTTGTTTGTTTTGAAAAAAAAAAAAAAAGGTTTTTCTGCTTATATGAAAAATACGTTTTCTCTCCTGTCCCCTTCTTATGCATGATCTTCGCGAAAATTACATTCTGTTCCTCAATAAACCTGGAACAACCAGTTATGGTCTTAGTTCTCTTTTTTCTTACGTATCAGCTAAGTTTTGGAATGCGCTACCTTATTTTATCCGTACCTATGAGTTTACTGGTTTTAAAAGAGAATCCAGGGCCGCATTTTGTACAGCGGCTTTTCTTTTTAATCAATATATCTTTAAATATTATGTATTTAGTAGGTATCTCTGTATGCTATGTATTTTAGATGTAATTAGCTCCTGTAGTTATTCGGAAATTCGAGATGAAATAAAGGTTATGTCTGTATGTATGTTACCTTTAGCAGGGCGCGTGCGCACACTTTGTAATCTGCGACTCCAGTGCTTACCATATGACAGATAAAATGAGTTTTCCATTAAATATATAAGCCATCTAATTCTTACGTTATATTGACAAGGGCGGTTTGGAGCTGTGAGTAGGCGTGGGATTTGTCACATATGGTTTAGGGGCCGACATATCTCTCCCTCAATGCCGTACCGGGAGGCAAGGTCGGTAGCAGAAAGCAGCGAAGGGCCAACTGCGTCCAAAAGCGATCGCACGGGCCGAAATCCCGGGATGACTCGTTTGGTACGACGCTCCAGCGCCGGTGTCTGGAGGTACTGCGTTTTTCTCTCTTTTTCAAACATTCCGTCAGCGCATGCGTGAATGTTCAGGCTCTCCGATACCTAGCCTACCAACGAAATTAAGATGCTGCATGGTTTTTAGCAGGATTCTACAGGCATAAACGTAACGTAAGAACCGTGC
>OX421452.1:10995619-11025619 GCA_949126865.1 Montipora capitata | reverse complement strand
AAAAATTTGCATAAGCGTTGTTTCCAGTTTCTCTTGAGACTTACAATGGTCCCAAGAGAAAATAAAAACAATCCTTATGCAAAATATTGGAGGAAAAACGAAGAGTATTATGGCATTTTTGAAAGTGGCCTATTGATGATGGTGGTGTAAAGTACCAGTAAGAGAGGTGACTGTAAGATGCTTGGCAATGGACGAATTCGAAAAGACAATTACAAATGGCAATGATCATCGTTTCAACAACTGGTTACATGTTCGACTCCTGCAGGAGACCCTGATTTCCTTTTCAGTTCTCCCTTCGTCTTCGCCCGGTATCAAGCAAGATGAACTAGACATTAAATTTAAAGTGCACATAACATCAAATAATTTTTTGTTCCTAATAGAATCTCCACATCCAAAGCAACATATGTTACCATTGTTACCCAGAATTTTCTCTTTTCTGTGCCGCGAAAGCTACGTAAACTTGGCAGAGCTAGCCGTAATTTGAACCCATGACCATAATGTGAGAGGCATGGGTCTATTCTCGATTTTACCTCACAAACTGCTTCGCATTCCTATTTTCAAAGAAATTTTGAACTGCAAAGCAGCTTGTTACGTAAAATCGAGAATGGCCCCATGCCTCTCACAGCTCGTTCGTGGGTCCAAATTACTGCTAGTTTTGATAACCTTGCACATCTTGCCCGGCAGATAGTGTAGCAGCTGATCCAAAGATTACTCGCCATCGGTTCGCAATCCTTGCAGGCAACAATGATATGTCATTCTTTCTATTGTTTTAGCTATTGTTTGGGGTCAGGGTGGCAAACCAATGGCAAGTAATCTTTGGATCAGCCTTTACATCACCCAAATTTTGAGGTAAGAATCGTTAAACGTGTTTGCTTTCGGTGGGGAGATCGATATTGTAGACTAAAAATATTTGAGTTTAGGTGCCCTTTAAGTCGTTAGCTCGACTAAAATCCAGCCTTATATGAGTTCCTTGATCAGTGAATGTTCAGCATACGAGCAAGCTTGGCAATCGCGAGATGTACACGTCAGCCGCGCGTAAGCGTCGAGATCGCGAGGGTTGGTCTCGCATTTCCTTTAGTGTCCCTTGTGTGCCTTTCGCTAGCGATGGACAGAGTTTTCCCGCTGCCACGAAATGTTACTACACTCACCAAGTAAAGCCCCACTGTCGTACTGCGCCTTTTGTCGATGGTGATTGTAGCTGAAGGACTTGTAGCCAATTTGAAGAAAAACTAAATTTTCCCTGAACAGCAAAAAAAAAAACAAACAATAAATAAACCAAAACAAAAAAAATGAATCACGCACTCTCGTTCGCAAGTTTGCGGGCAAGTTTTGACAGCCGATATAGCTTGGGAGGGCCGTTTTTCACGGGACCACTAGACTTTTTTCAACAGATTGCAATGATTAGTGCAAACACCAGGCCTCACTTATTCCACTGCTGCAAATTCTGTATCAGACTTTGTTTGCACGACATGTTTTCGTGACATGTAGTGCATTGGAATCACTTTTCCGCACAGTTTAGGAGAAGCAACTTGCTCAAAAACTTGTGTGATTCACGTGTTCACACGATTCTTCAGAGGTAAGTTAGTACTAAGCTGGGTTAAACACAGTGGCAACCAATAGATTTCGGTTACTCTTTAACATCCTATTGAATTCAGTGCTGTCGTCCCGAACGACTAAGGAACAACCGAAAGTTTATCTTTATTTTGCTCCCTCGCTTCGTCCCTATCCCAGACGAATGTAAAGTATAACCATTTGTAGATCTGAATTGTCTTCCCCTCTTTGAAGAACCAGAGGGTTGGCCCGCCTGGGATCGAATTCAAAATCTCCCGTGAGTGTAATCCGATGATCTTCCTTCTGAGCCGACCGGTCAGCGGTAACGTACCTGAAGTAATCTTTTGTTTTGTTGTATCCACTGTTTCTCAAGATTTTTATCATGGAAGGGTTGGGAAAAGATGCGGTTGAAACCGTGGTCTCATAGCTGACAACATCACAAGCCATAGGACAGACACACGTGTTATCAAGGACACCGTCGAACAAGTCTGAAACAATAAAAATTGCATGGTGTTGGTTTACAATGATAATATGTTCAGCTAGGTTGAACTCCAAACATTCAGATTCAGATTCAGCTCGCATATAGAATTCCTGGTAACACAAAGGATAAGGCATAAATTTAATTTTAAGACAAAGGTGGAATCCATACCGAGTTTTAAGGAAGGGGGGGGGGGGTTCAAGCTTTTTGTCAATACTTACACATTAAGAAACACAAAAGCCCTCCAATGTACCGATTGCTAACGAAACTATACAAATATTGTTGATCTCCAATTGACTTTTTGAAGTAATATATTTTAACGTTAACTGAAAGGTCAAGCGAAATTGTAATCTACTCCATGAATACCTTACCAGTTATAACTTGGTAAACACACTCATCGTCTTGTCGGAAACAAACTCGATGATCAGAATTGCCTGATAATACAAACAACTAAGATCAACCACGAAAGAAAACATAGTTCATTCCATTATATGGTTTATTGAGCATGCGTTTCTAGTCGCGTTTGAATTGATCCAGTAAAGTGCTACCATGACCAAAATGAAGTTATTCGAAGCAAGTGACCCAAGTTTTACTCCATGATTGCAAAAAGACACCTGTTTATTTTTACCGGAATTTTCCTTTTTAAAATCTTGAGAGAGCTGGATCGAGGAGAAGTGACGCCAAAGACTCACTAGATGGGCCATTTCCGAGTTACTGTGTGTCTCAGTTTGGAGGTGAGTCTCGGTGCTCAACTATTGAAAGGGAAAATAAGTTTGATTTGCAAAAGAATACACAACTCATTTCCATTTGAATGGTTGTACACTAGGACTCGCTTTGAAACTGAGGCATGTAGCAACTCGGAAATGGGCGATTGCAATGCATGTGTACCCGGCTGAATGAATATGCAGCACGGGAGTTCCGGGAACCCATATTTTGCCTAAATAATAAGCTTTATAAACCATTTTACGGATACGGCGGGTATTTTGAAATCCATTGTTTCAAATAGCTATTATGGGATCTAAGGGGGCAAATTAGTATGCATTTGCCCCCTAAAAATCCCATAATAGCTATTTGAAACAATGGATTTCAAAATGGCCCCGGTATCCGTAAAAGTGAGTAAATGGCCGTCACTTTTCCTTTGATCTGAAGTCGATGTAAAACAAAACCACACACAAATATTTGACACTGAAAATTTAATCTGTTACTCGTCGTTGCGGGCAGTACAGCTGAAACTAAAAAATAATAAAGGCTTGCAATTCGAAAAAAAAACTGAATTACAGATAAAGCTACAGATACAAACAAGCGATTAAAAACTTTGGGGCATCTTTCATCTTATGCTCAACATCGATAGCGATGAAAGAGGTCAAAAGGCAAACAAACAAACAAGTCTTCAACGCACAAACGTTCAACGCAAACGAAGCGACGAGCTCATGGCATTGAGAGGGGGTACGGTGGGGAGCGCGGGACGACAAACTGTCCCTTACAGTCCAATCGGTGATTATTGAATGTGAGTAATGGCGGACTGTGAAATCCAAAACTTACACTCGAAACAAATATGCGTTGGATAAAAAATATAGCTCAACATTTCTCCAGTCATGTGCAAAGCAAACACACTTTCAAAATCTGAAGATCATAGTAGCACTTACAAATACCAGGTATGAGCTTATATGCCGTATGATCCCGTCTGGTGTTTCCAAGCAGACAAATTTCTAGGGCAAGCGAAATTGTTAGGTCTTCATCCAGCTAGAGCTAACCAACCCATATCCTACAAACGCTCGCAGTCGCAATCATCAAGAGCAAATGTAAACGGTAAAGTATAAGTTACATTTTTCACCAACTGTATTATTAAGTGCACACAGCACGTTGAACCAATGAATGTTTTTTAAAAAAATTATGTAACTGGATTAGAAGGCGCGGGAAAATATGCCCATAATAGCTGGGATTAACTTTGGTTCCCAAGAGACAATTTTATACCTCTCCTTGTGGTGTAATCTGCTTACACTGTAACCATATTACTCAACCATATTAAGCTAGTATTAACTTTTGATCTAGTAAGTCGATGTCGCCTCAGGTCATGTGAATGCATGTTGTGTATACTTGGGTCGAGTTGCTCTAACCAGGGTTAAACACCATCACGAAAATGAATGAATTGTTGTCACGGTGGCAGAATGTCACGGGTGAAATGAATTCAAAACTAAATTTTCCACATCGCACGTGCACCTAGATTGTTATTTTTCATTGATAGATCAATTCTTTAGTCCCATAAGGTAGTGTTAACTCCCAAATTTAGCTGTAGAAAGACCGTTTGTGTTTTTACTTTGCTTTGTATAAGAAGCTAATCCTAGTTTTTCCAAGCTTGTTAATCGAAAGACCTAAATTTGGTATTCTCGTTCCCCTTTCAATCATGATGTACCCGCGAGATTTACACACGACACGCGACCCACAAAGATTGGGTGCTCCTGCCAAGACAACTAACTAATACTCCATAAACCATAGACCAAACCGATTACATTGCGTTAAGCCGGTTACACTCAAGCAATTTCTCCTTGACAAGTGTCATTGACATTGTTCATATGCTCATGTGTATGAACGACAAGTTTTCTTTGACGAGTTTTGCCTTTGCAAGTCTTATTTGCCTGTGTGAACGAATTAACAAGTTTTCTTTGACAAGTTTTCACTGTAGCCAGCAATATAATTACACAGCGGACGACAAAAATAAACCACGGGGAGCCATTACACCATTACAGGACCCATTACAGTGAGTCATCACAAGAACAAGACCGCTGTGCGCCCGCAATTTCTCAATTTTCTTGACAAGTTTTCCTTGTCGACCCGTACAGACGAGCAAGTTCTGCAATGTGTCAATTTTTCCCTTGACAAGTGCACTTGTTCAAAAGCTAGCATGCTAGCTTTTGAACGAACGCACTTGTCAAGGAAAAAATTGACAAGTTCTTCTTTACACACCAGCAAATAAAAATTGCCAAGTCAGAACTTGTCAATGAAAGCTTGCTCGTGTGCATTTATACTTTCCCGAGGCACCATGGGAAAGTGTCTCAGCTTTCTCCTGCATTCACAAACGGAAATCAAACGGAGGGATCTGATTTAAAATAAATAACTTTATGAAACGTATCTAGATGTAAGCACCCGATAAAATCACCTTGCTTTTTTCTGCTGTTTTTTAATTGTATGGCCTTAGGCACCACAAGCGTTTTTAGCCATCACACAAAGCGTATCCCTGGAGCGTATGAGGCTTTTGAGCAGCGACAACGAAAAGATCTTATCCACCCCGAGAAATGCATCTCTAAAAAGATTTGCATTTAAGTTACACTTCGTTTAAATCACCGGCCTAAGAGGTTTGTAACAGTGTTATATTAAATCTTCTAACCAGTAAACTCTTACCTGATACACCGATTGCCTTACATTTGCACGCCTCAAACGTCACATTTGATATACATTCATAAAAGCAGCCCTCAGATGTGTAGGTTTGAAAACTTGCCAGCCGTTTGGAGTCATCACATTTTGTCTCGTAAGGCGCCCTCTTGTTGCGGTACTTTAAAAAGAGAATTGAAAAAAAAAAAGAATTATCAAGTGTGTCGCGGCTCAATTTTTTTCCTGGCTCAAGGTTTTTTAAACAAGATCAATTTTTATTTTCCTTTGTTCCAGGTTCCGAATTGATGATAAATATTTGACAAAGAAAAATCAAAATCGAACTGGTTTGAAAATTTTTAAACAAAGAAAAAATTAGAAGCACAACATATGGATAAGGAATCGAAAGTAAACTAGTTGAACAGTGCCGAGGAAAATAGCAGCCAGCAAAACTAAGAACATTCGCCTCCCTTCGGTATTACAAGGTTTAACCACTAAAGATACATGTTTCTGATTAGTCAGTAAAATTGACGTCATTGTAATATTTTAGTAGTCTTCTTGATATGCTCTTAGGAACCTTATTGGTAGTTGAACTATGGCACCATCATAAAAAAAAATTTCTTACTATCAATTCACAACACATCATGAAAATGCAACTGATGCAACGTTAAATGCAAAAGCATTGCGTAAAATGCAAGATCAGTATAACAAAATGCGACCTTAATCATGATTTTGACACCAATGCCGGTCCATATAGATTATGTCCACTGAAATCTCATGTGACATTACAGATCTTACAGAGATTATAATAAGCACTGATCGCGTTACGGCAAACGGAAAGCCAGACTGAAATTTGCGTTTTGCTAAAAATGGAAGAAACCCGTGTGACGTTAAGTCATTTATTGTTTGTAATCTCAAGATATCGGAAGGAACAGTCATGTTAGGATAGAGCAACGACGGTCAAAATAATTACGCAATTGCGATTGCTACGCTTAGTGATTGGTTTAAGAATCTCGCGTCAGTTTATCAACCAGTGAGAAGGAAAACCAAAACCAATCGCGACTTCCTCGCGCTATTTTTCCCGCGCTTTTAGCGGAAAGTTACACGGAATTGCTGCGAAATTGGATTGGTTCATTGCGCTATTTGCACCTGCTGTGATTGGTCGAAGTGATTACTCTGGTATTTGTTTCACGACACTCAACTGAAAACCGCTTTAAGAGAATTGTCACGCTTTTTATTACAAGTAGTAGTAGCCTGTCGTAAACGCAATACTAAATCGAACAACAACATTTATTTTCGATAAAACAATGTTTACAATTATTAGCTTGTCCCGCAAATAGCTACGAAGCTAATCATGGCGGCGAGACAAGACCAACACAATAACGTAACACAACAAAAGTAAAAGCACACCTAAGGTAAATACCTTGAAAAAAAAACTGAAACATTTCACCGACAAGTTAGTTATGGAAATACAATACTAGAACACCAGTAGGAGTTAGGCCAAGAAATTCAAGATACAAGGTAAGCTACAAAGTAAGTCCCTAACACATCTGTGAGAGCTGTAAGTTACCTTGTGCTTTGCAGCTATTAGATATTCTTGTCACCAGAGCCTCGGATCGACCCAAGGCTTTGGGAAGCTCTATGTCAAGAGAAGAGCTCTGGGGTTGAGATTGAGCTATTAGGTTCAAAGTCACTTACCACATTTCTCGTAACACTGATCTGCGCATGCGTTCCAGGAGCTACCAGGATGCCGTTCCAAGGATTGACGTATTCTCCTTGATTATGCACAAGAATCCTAACTCCGTCGGATATGAGACCATACAAATGGTCATCGACCATAAGATTAAGCATTAAAGACAAACCACCTGTAATGTCCCCATAGGAAACGCTTAACACCTTTTCGCCAGGTTCTGAGTTGAATGAGTAGCATATTCCGTCATCTGTAAAAACTGGCACGAAGTCGTTGTGTGAGCATTTTTTGTCCAAAGATCCAAATTCACAAGTCCTTTTTATGATCATTTCATTCATATTAGGTCCAAACGCCCTGAAAAAGTCTCGGTTGTTGAATGAAAAATCGCTAGCTTTTAATGCTTCGGTGAGTTCGTTTCTGTACTCTTCCGTACAGTTGTCTACGACCCCTCTTATACTGGTAACAATGTTGGCGCAACAGCACAACAACGCTTCGCCACACGGCCTTCCCGCCCTGACAGCCGCTGTAGCCTTACAGGCGTCAATATTGAGCCCTCGCTTGTTAAACGATGGATGATCATCTTTCATGGAGGCCTTGGAGTTTGTTATTGTTGTCAACGGACACAAAGTGACAGCCGGAAAGGGCATGTTATCTACAGGGTACTCAATGCGCAAGACCGTAGCGATGGGGTAGTCAAAGTATTTTATGATACTACAGCACAGAGAATAAACGACGTAACCTGTACAGATTATTAAAAGGAAAAGCCATGTAACACGTGCCCAGGAGAGTCTCCTCCCTTCAAAGATGTAGTGAAAACCATGTAGGGTGACATAATTAGAAAAGTCTTTCCAGGTTGGGATCTTCTCGTTGGCCTCACATACGCCATGATCGTGCTCAAAATTAGCGCCGATGGAAGAAGTTTCTGTTGGCATACCAAATGCATTCTCTGCAAAAGAAAGAAAACTAAAGAATTATCGACTAGTCGCGAGAAAAAGAGTGAACTTCAATGACACGCTGGGTAATATTAAATGGAGGGACTTAATCACGCTGCGAGACTTTCCACCAGCATTGCGTGACTTCAAAAGGTTCTGCCCAGGCCCCAGTCGTAGCGCTATCCACTGGATTAATCACTATCCAGTGGATAATGATTTATCCGGTGCATAGCGCTATCCACCCCTAGAACAACTGGGGCCAGAAGTGCATGGAATTTTTTTGAAACAAATAATTCAAATGTTGACTGCAACGAAAGCTAAAGGAAAGGGATCTGAGATGCGGCATAGCATAAGTTTGCAGTTGTATGCGCAAAAATATGGTGGCCTCTGTCCAGTGTTTAAACTGGCGAGTTTGAAACAGGCAAGGAAACGATGGACCAAAAAAAGGGTGCTATTGGTAGAGATCTACTGTGTTGACTCAAAATGAAACCAAACTGTCTGGATTATAGGCGACAAACGTTTTTTTGCAAACACAGAGGTCACAGAATTTTACGGGTGCGTGAATTTCGAGTTGGTGGTTAAATATCGCATCTATCAGAATGCAAATTACGTTCATGTGGTCACAAGCTGACGAGTCAGCTGATGAGTACACCTACTCCAAGCGGATCTATCTTCACCAATTTGGTAAAGATTTTTCTGATTTCCACCGAAAAGTTATTTCTCGAAAAAATTCATTTATCAAGTTTGTTTCGGAAATATCAGATTCCGGAATAAAACATAAAGCCAAAGTAGTCGATTTATATTTGTTTTTACAATGTACAGTACATACGTGCACACTTTAATGATTTTCAAAAGGAAAAACTTAAATTTATATATACAACCACTAGTTAGATGCTTCATGCACCGCAAAAACAGTTATAAAAGTCCTGTTTTTTAAAATATTTTCTTGTGGGTGCGTTTACCGAAATAAAATCGATAAAGTTCTTACCATCTTAAGTAGCGCCGGAAATTGACAGCAAACCGTTCGATGATGACGCTATTGCTAGAGCTTTTCTTTCAGCCGGTATTGGTTCTTATAAGCTTCTTGATTTCATTTTCTTGCTCTTGAGTGGATTTAGTCGGGTGCTGCAAAGTCCGCACGTAATCAGTGGGAAAATTGGTCAGGAAGGTAATTTGTTTTGGGGGTCGTCTCAAACTGGACATCAGTCGGTTGGAAAGGCTATACCGAGGAAGTCTGTTGAACACTAGTTTTGGTGTCACACCGAAACGAAAGAGTTAAAGCCGGGTTTAACTTACCATTTAGTAGTTTTGGACTGGGCTGCTTTCAGATTTGCCTTTTATGCGAGCCTCTTGGTTCCGATTTTAACACTTTAATTTATTTGCTTGTATCCGTCGATATCGTTCCGGCTTCGTCAGCGAGAACTGATGACCGTGATATAACAATATTTACTTTTTTATCTGTACCGCCGGTTTCCATCAGCATTAAAAGAATATGCTTATCACTTGACACTGCAATGTATCAAATAATCTGATCAAAATTAAACTGTTTCATGTAGTTGGATAATTAATTATTCGCACAGCACTGCTGGCATTGAGAGAAAGTTTCGGTTTCTCCACCTGCACGAGACATCAAATACATTTCCTTATATCTTATATTTCCATAATTTGCAAACTAATGCAAAGATAACACTCTACACTAAATGGGGTTTTAGGAACCTCTACTCCCTTTGACCAAACTAAAACGTTATTGAACGTTGAGTAATTGATGTCCAAAGTCAGTACAGTATATCATGTTTGTTATTGATACCCCTTGGCTTACTAGTTACATCCCACCTCCGTATGGATTGTCTTTATGACTTGACGATAAACTTTGCTCGTTCCTTGATGAAAGATCTGCTGGTTTCTCATTTGTACAACCGGCCACTGCCTGTATAAAACTGACAGTTCTTTCTCGTTTGTCGTCGGTCATATTTGCTGCAGGTGCCCAACTGCAAAAAACATACGAACACACTTCGATATAAATAAGGCAGGCTGTGCTTGCAGCCGGAAAAGACTGGGGGAAATTTCCAATTCTGGTCACGTTTCATACAGACCTGCTAACGCGAGCAGACATTCTTCCTGTCCTCATATTAATAGAAGGATCAGCGTCTCTGATGTTAAGAAAAAACACTAAAAATTTCATGTTTTTCAATTATCAAGATGAGACCAAATAACAATATCCCTGCGTGTTGCCTCAATAGACATTCGGTCGCTTGAACTCATGACCTTGATCTATTTTCTAAAGGAAGATCACTTTGTACAAACAAATCAAACTCCAGCGTGCATTAAAAATTTTAGCAACCTCATTAAGGTCTTGGGCATTCTCTATCTATTTTTTTCTTTTTTGATTATTATTTTACCAAAATTCAGGGTATTCCATTTTTTAATAAAAGAGAGAAGGTTTGCTACCGATCTGTTCCGTTGATATTAATGAGAGGAAAACAGGCAAGATCCTTCATTTGGGTCGTAAACCGTGAAACGTACGATTTTTTTTAATTTGGCCATAAATGCGACGCAAGCCACCAACAAATAAACTTGTGGTAGTAAATTTGTTTGGATCGGGAGAAACTGATTTAAATCAAAGAGATTTAATCATTTCAGTGAGAATGAGAGTCTTATTACTGTTTTCGTCGTCGACCTTTTAAAACTCTTTTCACGCTTTTTGCATGCATTGTTAAGAGGAAAGAAAGGTGGCCAACATATGCGACTGTTGTCCTCAGTTCAAACAAAAATCCAATATCCAGTGTTTACCTTGCATGATAATAACTTTTACTTTTCTCTGAAAGAGTAAGGATGTTTAATTAACTTTTTGTATAAAAAAAAGAGAATTACTGAATTATTTATAAGCTTGGAAGAGGGCTGGGAAAAATTGAGACATTACAGTTTGATGGAAAACGAATTAATGAACTTCCGAAATTCGATTGACATTGTAGTCTGTGGTAAGTTGCTGTTTCAGTCCACATGCCTGTTTCCGATATTAAATGAAAACAAGTTACACAGCTTATTTGTAGGTTCTAGAGCACTTTTCATTTTCAAGGAACATATTATTTTATAACTTGCACTATTTCTTAGCGAAGTGAAGACATTCGTAACATTTCGGAGTCAGGTGTGTTCTCAAATCGGTGCATGGATTATCGTGTACAAAACGTTTTTCTTTTCACTTGTCAGCTTTTGAGAGGTGTACGGAGGAATTCTGATTTCCAACACACTTGTATTTTCTTGTCATATATACGCAAGCCTTTCGTCGAATCTCGAGTCTTCGGTTGTATATTAACTTTCACTATTTTATCGTGGGAAAGGTTGCACCGCTCTGCCTTCACTTTCCTTTAAAATCCAACCCGGTACACTGCGGAAACGTTGGCTTTGGTTAATAGAAGGTGTGTTTCATCCACCTTATTACAATGCGAATTTCCTCTCGATTGCAGGCATAAACGCTGTTGTCATGATTGGACTTAGTGGGGACCCCATTGCCACTCCATCGATCTGTTCATTTCGTAAAGGCGGTTTCCGTTGAACTATAATAGTTGGTCTTGCGTAGCGAAGCTTAGTCAAATTGAGACACATCGTTCATTGTTTTTCTTTATTTTTGTGCTCCTGCCATTTATGCGTGTCAATTACTTTGCCCAATTTATTTATACCTTTCCACACCAATACTTTCTAATTTTGTTGCACCATTTAGAAATCACTGGTAATCCTTGGAATCTGATTGGCTCTCAGCAGTGCGAACTATTCACGAATCGCACTATTTTTTGCTCTAACTCGCACCAATTCCCCAGCCAATGAGAAAGAAACACTAAAACAAAACAACCAATCAGATTTCAAGGCTTGTTCAAGGTAACCAATCAAATTGCAGGAATATGAAAGACAAAGAAAACCATTGTGCCGTGAATTTTGCAAATTCTGTTCCCAACTGGATCAACAAATATTGGTACAGTACTGACTGAAATCCTGCATTTGAGCCATTAAATAATTGTGTGAGTTCTAAATAGATGTAATAAAGTGACAGTTGAACTTCGTGTCGTGCAATTGTGGTCTGAACTCATTTGTGATTTCAAATCGAACTCGCGCTGCGCACTCGTTCCATTTTGAAATGACACGCATGTTTTCAGACCAAATTGCACTCAGTCCATTAAGTTCGATTACCATTATTATTATAAACGTCCACTAAGTTAATTTTTTTTGTTTCATGATGATGACATGAAGTCATCGAAACTTCATGATATCATTGCCTTTAATCTTTCCTTTAGAATGGTAGAAGAAATTTTAGGAAAACAGTTGCCTGAAAACATCACGTTTTTCAGGTGACATGTCACCATTTTTAAATGCAAATTGATAAAAAAATTGGTAACATTAGATAAAGAAATGACATTGTGAAATTACCAAGGAAAACAGTTCTGCTGGAATTAATGGGGTCTATTTCAGTGTCGTTAGTCGGTTTCTATAATTTTTCCTAATTGGGAGTATCTCATAAACAAGGCACTTAGACTTTCCGTGGTATTTCCTGGAATGTTACTCATGGAGATGGGTTAGCTTTTTTTGTGTAGTTTCTTATGCAGTTATCTATCAGTACGTGGCTCTGCTCCTCAATGCGCAGGCCATGGAGGTAGACAACTGTTGTAGCCTGTTTACTTTCAATGGCATCGTGCGACTTTATATTTCAATTAATTTCAATACACATTAGGAAACAAGGAAACTCTTTGCAAGGGTGAATAAGACAAGAGTGTTTTTCTATCATTCTGAGATCTTGCTCCATATTACCTCTTGAAAAGGCAAGTATGGGGGATTCCCTCTCTTCCCCCTTTATTTTCTCTTGATAGTTGCATTCAACATGCATTCTTGGTTTAGTAAGGAGGGCTTTGTTTCCGTAACTTGTTTCAAATTTTTCGTGATTTTCATGATGTGAAAAGTGATTGCAGTACATGCCTGATTTTCCCTCAAAGGAACAACCGAAAAACAAAATAAATTATTAGATAAGAATCAAATAAGTTTATGACTGCTGTGTTGAAGCTAAACGATCTGATTTGTTTTGTTTGATGCAAATTCGCCCGATGTGGGGTGATCCCCAGTGAATTCCTCGATCTTTTTCGCGGCGTTTCCGATAGGTGTAGATTGGAAAAGAAAAACTTGCTAAAAGTCGCGAAGATGATAATTCAAACTGAAATGAGGCACGAAACAATCTGGATGCTGTGGGTCTCCACGTTCTTCTAGGATATGAATAAGCTTTGCATAGAACCAATTTTTTATCATATTCAGTTTAAAAAGTATTTTGGACAAAGTCAGACCAAAGTGTTTGCGTTTGTAATCGCTGGCTTTTTGCACTATAGGCTGTGTATCTGTCAACCGTCGAAGAAGTGCTTAAATTTTAGTTTCAAGGCACTTAGTTGAAATTCTCTGAAACTCATTTGCAGGTAATTCCCCCGCGATACCATGCCAACGAAAGTGAATCCTTTCGTCTCAGAAAACGTAGACTAAAGAGGGGTATCTATTCTTTACAAATGGAAAACGTTTGCAGCAAATACAACTCTTCACGGACTGAAACATACCGTGAAAACTGATGAGCGGAGCACTATTCGCAGGCTTATCTGGATATTTTTCCTCTGTGCTTCCACTGCTTATTTCGTCCACACAGTCACCGTGTGCTTTCTAAAGTACACCTCGTTACCAATACACACCGTCGTGACTCGAGAAATGAATAAACTGGAGGATGGAATGGCGTTTCCTGCGGTAACGATCTGTAATTTGAATCAAGTGATGAAATGTAAGCGAGATACACCAGACGACGACAAAAGATTTACAGAGATGGAGTTAAACGTGAGCGGGTGCCACGAAACATGCAAGGTTCGCGGAAACATGACTTGCGGTCAAGCATTCATGTGTGTTCAGTTGAGGAACTGGTTGAATTTGGTTCCTGGCTTTGACCACACAACACAGAAGAAATTAAAGCAAGCTTTTAAAAACGCTTCCTTCAATTTGGAAGACATTTACCGGAAATATGGACACAATCTCTTGGAATTAAAGTCACAATAATAATAATAATAATAATAATAATAATAATAATAATAAAAGGGCACTGGGGTAGGACAGGCTAGCTTGAGCCTTAGCCTATTTCGGGAATGTGGACGCTCCCGCCCGCCAGAGTCTGGGGTAACACCAAGGCTAGGAGGGACTCCTAGCCTTGGATGGCAACCCTCCTAGGAGAAGGGAACTCCGAGAAACAATCCTCCCTAGCTAGTGGGTGAAATAGCAACTCATCCAAAATGAAGATGAATCATGAAAATAGAAACATAAACGGCGTAAATGAGACCCGAGCTCCAAGTGAAGGTGTCACGCCCGGCAGGGTGTCTGGGGAACAGCAGCCAGCACCAGGTCGTTATCCAGCTACTGCTAGAACAACATGGACCAAGGCAGTAAACAAACTTGTCATGAAGTGCCACATTATGAGTAATCCTGGTATCAGAGGGTACCGAAAACGAATGATTAGCAAGTGGAAAGAAAACGGCGGATTCGAGACCCGCGAGCAGAGGTTAGCTGATCAAGCAAGAGCAATTAAAGTAAATGGGTGGTTGACGGAAATGGAGATTGAAGAGATGAGAAGGAAAGCGTTGGTTAACACTGAAGGTGAGGATGAAGATGAAGCGCTTGGACTGTCTGGTGTGACGGTAGAGCGTCAGACAAATGCTGACAGTGGATTATAAGAAGGCCTATGATATGATACCCCACCCATGATTCTAGAATGCCTTGGCCTTGTGGGCATAGCCCAAAATATTAAGAACCTGTTAGCCAACTCTATGAATGGTTGGAGGACAGAACTTACATCAAATGGACAGAGCCTTGGAAGTGTGGACATAAAAAGAGGTATCTTTCAAGGGGATTCCTTGTCTCCACTACTGTTTGTGATAACAATGATCCCTCTCACCCTCATCCTCAGAAAGTGTGAAGTAGGATACTCTTACGGAAATAATATAAAAAGGAGATGCTTCCGTGAAGCATATACTGGGTTGCCTGTGGCACGTGTTACAGAAAATCAGAAGGCACTGAATTGTGTGGTACTGAAATACAGCATTCCAGTCTCCGAAGAATAACAAATAAAAGAGAAGCGAGAAACATTGGCTTCTGGGCTGACATGTTGATAATTTTCAAGTTCCCTCACAACTTCTTTACACCACAAGTGTGCCCTCTGAGCATCTGACTGCTTTGTAACACTAAAATTCACTGAAGTTAAGCCCAGCCGGGCGGGGTTAGTGTCAGGATGGGAGACCAAAACAATAAACCCCTCGTAAAAAATACTATTAACGCTAACAAATGCGAACTCAGCAAAGTACAGATTTTGTTAGCTTGCTTTATGCAAAACAAATATTGATGCAAAAGCAAATAACTATTGATACACAGTTTTTAGAAAGAGCAGAAGGAAGTTTCCAAAACGGTCGATCGAGAATAAAATATTTACGACATGAAAACAACATTAATTTTGAACCATGAATATGGAATGTAAAAAGTTACGATCAGCGACAAACATTTTGGGAGATTTTTGCTACGTTCAAATAAATCGCAAAATCGAAAGTGACATGCCGGAATTCAGCGGGGGCCGTGATTAAGTTACCGCGGCATGTTTACTCGCCAAACAGTGAAGTATCTGTGTCAAATGATGGCAAGATACCGGGTTTTTGTAAGTTTCTTTTTCTGTCAAGTGGTATAAAGTTTGACAATGAAATGAGCGAAGTCAAAACAAAGATCACAATCGCCCAACTCTTGTTTATGCAAAGTCAAAATTTACTCTCCAAGACGCGTACGACGTTATTTATCACCAGGTAATTCCATCATTCTGGAAATAGCAGCTACTTTATTATTCAACTGCGTCACAATTTTTCCCTGATTTTGGGGCTCATTTTGTTGAAACTCAAGCACGCTTCCAACAGGCCTGTGAACCCTTCCTGCTTACAGAGCAATACTAAAAAACTTCTCCCATATCACATTTCAACCTTAAGCTCGAAAATTCAATACACAACATGATATTATAATTCACAAAGGCAGAAAATACCACAGAATCCTTTTCCAGCGAAAAATTTATTGAAACAAACAACATATTTGCTCTTAGAGGCGAAAACCTCTTCCTATTTCATTGCGTGCGTGAAGACAAGAAACTCAATCGTGTCAAATTACCATGTACTTCAGGTAAATACAGCTCACTTTGATTTCTGCTCGACCGGCGATAGATTGTTGTCGAAGTCCATTACTCGTCGCTTTTACGATTCCAGGTATTTGTTTTCACCGCCTGCCTAGTTTATCCAACTGACTTTCCATTATTGAGCTCCATAAGGGTATATTTTGTTTAAAGATCCACTAAAACGCCATTCGCGTTACATGACTTTCGACGCCATTGCAGGTTAAGTTTATCATTCTACTGTGTCCACCAGAGAAGTCTACGCATTTCCACTACCCTCTCTATCCTAAGAAAATACGAGCAGAAGGCTCTATGCGCAAAGACACCACTTAGCAGGGGAGTGACAGGCAAGACTTTTACCGACACGGAAAATAAAAAACTAGACCCTCCGTGAGGGTACACTGGGTTGCCTGTGGTACGTGCACCGTTCCAGACAATTTTTTTCAAGTTGGGGGGTCATTAAGAAGTCATACCAGACGAGGCCCTTTGGCTCACAGGTCCTCACACGTTCGTACGACGAAACAGATCTGTCCTTGCGTAATATGTAGCTCTAACAGTGCACGATATTGTTTTGGTATTGTCTATCATTGTAGTGCCATGGTAGAAGTCTTGGGTAAATAGTCTGAGAAGACATGTGGTTACTAGCAAAGTACTGAACCCAGAAAGATTGAAGAAAATAAATGGGAAGTGAGAAACACTGGCTTCTGGGCTGACATGTTGATAAACTTCTTTTGACCACAAGTTTAAGCGTGCCCTCTGAGCATCTGACAGCTTGTAATACCGAAGTTCACTGAAGTTAATCTCTGTTGGGCGGGGTTAGTGTTTGGATGGGAGACCACAATAATATACCCCCATAAAACAGCAGCATCGGACCGAAAATACTATTAACGCTAACAAATGCGAACTCAGCAAGGTACAGATTTTGTTAGCTTGCTTTATGCAAAAACAAATATTGATGCAAAAGTAAATAAATATTGATACACAGTTTTTAGAAAGAGCAGAAGGAAGTTTCCAGGACGATCGCTCGAGAATAACATATTTACGACATGAAAACAACATTTATTCTGAACCGTGAATATAGAATATAAACAGTTACGATCAGCGACAAACATTTTGGGGGATTTTTGCAACGTTCAATTTTGTTATTGTACGTTTTGGCTGCACAAATAAATCGCAAAATCGAAAGTGACATCGCCGGAATTCAGCGGGAGCCGTGATGAAGTTACCGCGGTATGGACCGCGGTATGTTTACTCGCCAAACAGTGAAGTATCTGTGTCAAATGATGGCAAGATACCGGGTTTTTGTAAGTTTCTTTTTCTGTCAAGTGTTATAAAGTTTGACAATGAAATGAGCGAAGTCAAAACAAAGATCACAATCGCCCAAGTCTTGTTTATGCAAAGTCTAAATTTACTCTCCAAGACGCGTACGACGTTATTTATCACCAGGTAATTCCATCATTTTGGAAATAGCAGCTACTTTATTATTCAACTGCGTCACAATTCTTCATTGATTTTGGGGCTCATTTTGTTGAAACTCAAGCACGCTTCCAACAGGCCTGTGAACCCTTCCAGCTTACAGAGCAATACTAAAAAACTTCTCCCATATCACATTTCAACCTTAAGCTCGAAAATTCAATACACAACATGATATTATAATTCACAAAGGCAGAAAATACCACAGAATCCTTTTCCAGCGAAAAATTTATTGAAACAAACAACATATTTGCTCTTAGAGGCGAAAACCTCTTCCTATTTCATTGCGTGCGTGAAGACAAGAAACTCAATCGTGTCAAATTACCATGTACTTCAGGTAAATACAACTCACTTGATTTCGTCTCGACGGGCGATAGATTGTTGTCGAAGTCCAGTACTCGTCGCTTTTGAGATTCCTGACTAGTTTATCCAACTGACTTTCCATTATTGAGCTCCATAAGGGTATATTTTGTTTAAGGATCCACTAAAACGCCATTCGCGTTACATGACTTTCGACGCCATTGCAGGCTAAGTTAATGATTCTACTGTGTCCACCAGAGAAATCTACGCAGTTCCACTACCCTCTCGATCCTAAGAAAATACGCGCAGAAGGCTCTATGCACAAAGACACCACTTACCAGGGGAGTGACAGGCAAGACTTTTACCGACACGGAAAAAAAAAACTAAAAAAAAGAAAAAAAAGAAAATAAAGGAAACAAACAAACAAAACGCAGACCTCGACTGGGTTTGCCATAGGCAACCCAGTAAAAAATAAATAATCTACCCATTTTCCGACTGGATTGCCATAGGCAACCCAGTAATCAACCATCTCCTGTTTATGGATGATTTGAAGTTATATGTGAAAACTTCGAACCAACTAGATTCGCTAATACAGACTGTGAGAATATTCAGCAGCGACATTGGGCTGAAATTTGGAATTGAGAAGTGCGCAGTACTGATAATAAAGAGAGGCAAGATAACACAGTCAGAGGGCATCACACTACCTGATGACACAAACATAAGATCGTTAAAAGAAGGTGAAGGGTACAAGTACTTAGGAGTACTGGAAGCTGATGTAATGTTACACAGGCAGATGAAAGAAAAGATCAAGGAAGAATATCTACGGCGCGTCAGGAAAGTTGCACAGACCAAATTAAATGGGGGAAATTTGATCCAGGCAATAAATACGTGGGCAGTGTCATTCATTAGATATGCTGGGGGGATAATCGAATGGACGAAACAAGAGTTAAAGGAGCTAGACCGCAGAACAAGAAAATTACTAACAATGAACAAAGGCCTGCACCCAAGAGACTGTGTTGCAAGAATCTACGTCCCAAGGAAGCACCGTGGTAGAGGACTCATATAAGTAGAGGACTGTATAAACCAAGCAAGGGTATCATTGGAAACATATGTCCAATCGAGTGAAGAAGAACTGTTGAAAGCAGTTAGGGCAGAGGTTACTGGAAGTCAGGAAACGGCGACCAGTTTTAAAGTAAGAAGAAGGGCTGAAAACACCCATGAATGGAAAGAAAAGAGAGAGACAGAAGCACTCATAATTGCTGCACAAGATCAAGCATTACGGACAAATTATATTAAAGCAACCATTGACAAATTCCAGATCGATGCTAAATGTAGAATGTGCAGAGACAAAAATGAAACTGTAAGACACATCGTCAGCGGTTGTTCAAAATTGGCACAGAAAGAATACAAGAAAAGACATGATAATGTGGCCAAGGCAATTCACTGGGATCTGTCGGGAAAATGCGGGTTCCATCGGAATGATAAATGGTACAATCACGTCCCTGAGAGCGTACAGGAAAATGAGAACTACAAACTCCTTTGGGACTTCAGCATACGGACAGACCATAACATCGAGGCTAGGAGGCCAGATCTAGTGCTTGTTGACAAAAGCAAGAAAAGCTGTCATATTATAGACGTGGCAATTCCAGAAGACAGTGGAGCAAAAGAAAAGGAGGCCGAGAAGGTTGAAAAGTATCAAAATCTGGCCAGAGAATTGAGGAGGATGTGGGAAGTGAAAACCAAAGTCGTACCAATTGTATTGGGGGCTTTAGGAACAGTGCCATTGCGACTGAAGGGCAACTTAAAGGGCTTAGGAGTAGACACATCAATTACCTTAATCCAGAAGTCTGCATTGCTGGGATCAGCAAGGATACTAAGAAAAGTATTGGAAATGTAAAGGACAGGGAAAAGAAACATTTTGGTGTTCATTGGCAACTTGTTGTTGCCCGACAACACAAATTTACCAGCTGTTAAAAACTTACGCTGAGCAGTTTGACTATGAAATAATAATAATAATAATAATAATAATAATAATAATAATAATAATAATAATAATATTAACGATGTCTTTATTAATCAGTAAAAATACGGCTCATCCTCGGTGTAAAAACCTGTGAAACTCACAGATGACGTAACACAAAGGAAAACAAAAGAGCAAAAAACATCAAACAATAACCTAACCCTGCCACGAGTTAATAAAACAAAGAAAAAGTTTCACAGGTTTTTACACCGAGATAAACCCAAAAATACATACTAATTATTAACAACATATAACCTAATACGATAAAAATGAAACTATTTAATAAATAAATTATGTTTGAAAAAAAGCCTATTTACAAAAGATGATTTAAATCGCTCAGTATTTATTCTAGGTAAAAGACTGCTAGTACTTCTAAGTCTTAAAGAGGATTCCTTGACTCTTGGCAATAAGCTATGAAGAGGATGGCCAGCATTACGAGCTTTATTAAAAATAGTACGGTCTGATTTGTCTACATGAATAACTTAGAAATATCTATGAAATAGGAAACATACTTTCGCTTGTAACAACGGCAAAGAAATTTCTGAACAGTAGTGACCTCAGGTTTAGAAGCAGCGTAAACAGTGTAAACTCTGAGCCCGTAAAGTAAGCTTAGGTAGGACAATGCCAACCGCAAAACAATACTCAAACACTTTAATTTAGCCTAGTTTAGTTTTTAAGTTTTGACCATTGAGGTAGTGAAACCCAAATAGGTCAACTTTCGCTGGAAATACAATCATTCACTGAAGACCTTAAAAGGAACCTCCACTCTAACTGCAAACGGTTTCGACTTCATTCAACATTCGCGATAACAAAAGAAATGTTGAATGGTTGTTTAATTAAGGAAACGTTTAAACGCTTTAAAACTGATTCAACATCGATTCAACTTCAATTCACCATGTTTCAACGCGGTTGAAAAGGAGGAGGGTTGGCAAGCGGCTTCAACATCGCTGTTCAACAAAATCGAACGGATGTTGAAGCAAATATTGAAGCTGTTTGTTTGTTTGTTTGTTTGTTTTGTTTTTTTCAACTTTATTGGTCTGAGTCTCTCTTGTAAATAATTGATTACATAAAGGTCCAAAAAAAAAAAAAAACGACCAAAAGGTAAGGTGCAAACGGGACCTGGAGTCCCATGCGAGGCACCTCCCAAATAAATCAGTAAAAATCTTAAGAAATGCATATTAAACTATTGTTGCCAGTGGCATCCACAATTACGTGCAAGACCCCATGAGCATGGTTTGTCGGAGTCAAAGACATTAGCTAATTCATCTTTGTACAAGTTAGTTATACTGTTCTTAAAAGTCTTTATGTTTAGAAAGTCGCACGGCCGAATTAATTTACATATGAGGTTCCATAATTTAATACTGCGATAAAAGAAGGAGGACTGATAGGTAGCTGTTTTGCAGAAAGGCGTCTCCAAATACTTTATATCGCTTGATTGAGATCGTCGAGTATGGCCGCGACTAACACTCTTGATAAAGCTAATATCAATGTCAATATAGCCATACAAAGCCTTATAAAGAAATACTAAATCCTTGACCTCGCGGTCATAGGTAAGCGGCAGCAAATCCAGATGAATCAGTCTTTCTTTGTAGGACAGTTCACCTTGCTTGATTTGTAAAATCCAGCGTGTAGCTCTTCTCTGAACCCCTTCAGCTTTCTGCCGAGGCCTTAATCAGAATTAGTCAAGATGGCCGCAGCGCCCGGAAAATTTAAAATCAAAAGTAGGCGACTCTAAAACTTATTTGTTCGGAGACAAACGCTTTCATTGAAACAATCACAAATTTGATTTAAAGTTATTTTATTTTATTAGTATTTTTATGTTGGAGTAGAGGTTCCCTTTGAGATTCGAACTGAATTCACTACAACGCGATAATCGCGATAACCAGCATCAATTAAGTCATCAATACTGTAAAACTTCCGTTTCGAGAAACTTTTACATTTTCTTTATGCTCTACAGAAACAACTTTGTTTTTCTTCAAGTTGGATTTCAGAGGAAGGGGTTCAATAACGAATTAAGCTAATGGACACTTTCAAAATGGGCAAGATCTGTCAACTCTGATTTAATCATCTTTGTGTCTTAGGTGAGATCGGCAGCAAAATGGGCTTGATGCTTGGTTGCAGTATTCTGACCGTCTGCGAATTCTTCGAATTCCTTTGGGAGGTAGTCATCTCCCGGATTAGGCACGGGTCTATGGCCTCCCAGATACAGACCCAGTAACAGCTACCAAGAGTGAATTAGATAAGAGTGTTCTTATGGCATGGGTGGGCTCTCCAGCACCAAACGAGCCTGGCTATTTTTGGAATACCCTTTCCCGCGCAAATTAGTCGTCATATCTCTGAAAAAACATGGCAGAACCGCAGAAGCAGTCACACATGACATAGCTTCTCCTGATTGGTTAAGGTGGGCGCCCTTGATCTGTTTCCGTGTGCAAAGTGTATCTAAAAACAAATCTATGCTGGGCTGAGCTAAAACCGCAAATTGATAGAGAAACTCTTATCTAATTCGCTGTTGCAGCTATTGAGCATGATATTCTTAGTTAAGCACGCAAATATTTTGAAAAGGGGTCAACTATGCGTTGTGTCGATCCATTTTCTTCAAACACAAACTTGCACTTATGATTTTGTAAAAGTTAGGTGAAACCAATGCACGCCTAAACAAGACTGTTAATTTCGGCCTTATGTTAAATTATGATATTTACAGCAATTATTTACTGGCTGCGTTGTAAATTGCACTGATGTAAGCCTCATCCCGCAAAGAATGATTCGATAAACTTGCTAGCGGAATAGCAGCATTATCTGTGGATTATAATTCGTGTTCTCAGACCAACCGATGAAATTAGTTCTAAAATGTAGTAGTTCTGGTGTCACCAGCTTTGTTTTTAAACTTAGTTACCCTATTTTAATTGGCTCATCAGAAAAATGTCGACCTTGTCCTAGTTCTTACGACATACGGGTCATGGCAAAGAGTGCAGAGTTTCTTCTTGGAAAAACTATCGAATTCTCAGTGCTTTGCTAAAGATTCTGAGATCCTGGTACTCGACAAAGTTCGGCCCGAAGATCCTAATCTTATTCCAATAGCAGCTATCAGTACTACTCATCACTTCTGTCGTTCGTTTTCGATCTCGATTGCTTCTGAAGTGCACCTATAAGCTAAGGCAGCCGTGATGTCATGAGAAAATGACCTTTAAAAAGTTAAAGAAGTAAAAATTGCAAATAAATAACGTTTGTGTTTGTCAAGTATTGCAATGTTTACTAGTGGACTTTTGTCGCGTACCCTGGTCCCAGAGGTTTTTCTTGAGCCGCGAGAGAGCCGCGAAGCGGCGAGAAGAGAAAAACCTCTGGTTACCTTGGAAATGAATCTCACTTTCATGCAGATGCCAAGGTCAGGATCTGACCCTCAGGGTCGGATTGGTTGATATTTTTACGAACACGCAAATCAATATGATTGGTTCGTTTGATTGGTAATACCGAGGGGACGCGTGATTGCTAAGTTGCCATTGGTAGCATGCACTAGAAACATAACTAACTTTTACAACGCGTTTCATTGCCAAATTGCAAAGGTGTTCCAATGTCTTTCAGGGAAACTTCCGTGCGTATACTGACCTGGCAGGCAGTCTAATTAACTTCTAGACAGACTGGTAAATATCTCCTATTTGGAATTAATATATCTGAGTTAATTTACTAAAGAAGCTAAAAAGACTTTTATGGCGAGTTTTCTTTAGTACGTGATGTCGTGCAACTAGTATACTTTTAGAAGTATAACTTTTAAAGAATGCTTTTAGGGTTATAACTTTAAACTAACAACTGTGTCATATGGTTCGAAGAAGGCCTTGTTTTATACCGTCACTGTTTTTGTAGAAACTCCGGTGCAACACTGACCCGTTAATCCTGTGCTGACGTTAATAGGTTTGGGTTCTTTTTAGCCAGTTACATTCATTAGTTTCGTTAATCCCTTGCTTACAAACGTTGACTTAATCTCTATTACTTTAAGTTTATTACTCGATAAGTCGATAAGAGGAGTTGTGTACGGCGATCCTGGTCTACCAACCACCGCGATTGGTCTAGAATAAGATGTTTGAAGCCCAAAGCACATTAGTTTGAGAGTTGTCGGCGTTAAACACGCGTTTCGTGCAGCCGAAGGTACACCTTCGTAGTTAGTGTTAAGCAATTCTTTTGTGGTTGGCGTTATTGCGTTCTAAGCCTCTAATCGTTTGGCCAATCGCGATGAGTTACCTGGACCAGGAGCGCGAATAAGTAAGCCACTCTTTCGATCTCAAGGCGTAGTTTAACAAACCACTCGCTAGAGAACAGACACTTAACTGACGAACTGTGAAAATAGAAGACAAATTAAAAGCAAGTGAGAAGTCCACTGAGTTGTTGTTCTGAGTTCCTGCGGACTGAGCAAGAGCTAATCCCTGCCCGTGGAAAAAAGTTCCCCCTACACAAGAAAGAGGCTACTCTACTATGATATCCATTAATTAAACTCATCTGTTCTCATCAAATAAATATCACTTTCTGCGGTCGCTAGTGAAGATTTATTTTCTTTCAGATTATTCCAGGGCTTCCCTCCTCCAGTGACTTGCTTTTAATTCTGTTCGCTTTGGATCGTAACAGGTTCCAAAGTAAGTCCACAAATTCAAAAAGTGTTAACATACTGCAGCCCAAGAAAAGTCCCATATTTCCACCAATGTCACCTATAAAAAGTGAAAGAATGGAATTACAGCAGTTTTCAATCCAGTCAGTGTTGCAGTTCTACGCAAGGTGATTGGCCTTAAAATCAGTTTCACCACATTTGTTTTGGCCAATCAGATGTAAGAGAGAAACCGGGCAACCTGTGATTTTCCTGCGCTGGCGCCGGTTGCAACATTAGCTAGCTTTGCATTATTGTTGTGTGTAATTGGAAAAACCATGGCTCCTGGAGAAACTATTTATTTGTTCTTTTTAACAGAAATTGCGCTCTTTTGAGGCAACAAAAGTGCCTTGAGGCTTGGTTGTTATGAATTTATAATCCGACCACGATAACCTGATTTCACTGTTTCTCAGCGACGATGCCAGGAAAAACTCAGGTTGTTTAATTTACCCACCATTCACCCTCGGTGGTGTTAAACAATCACTTCTATTACAGCTGTCTCCCCATTACCACAGCAGTTCTTTGTACCTTACCTATAACCCAGTTACATGATGTCGCAAGTGGTAAACAGTGCGAGGCTACGAGTGGTGATATGACCATAAGCCACTGACATTTTCCAAACATCCCACGTGAAGGATAAGGAAGAAAAGGATAAAGTTCCAACCCCTTTTTAGGGCCTTCCCGCGTTTATGTAATTAACAAAAGCAATATCTTAAAGTGCCCCTGTGATAAAAAACATCACTTCCATTTTTTCTTCAGATTTTGAAAGTGTGTTTGCTTAACACTTGACTGGCAAAATTTTGAGCTTTGATTTTTATCCAAAGGCCGTTTACTTTGAATGTAAGTTTTGGCTTTCTTGGTCCGCCATTATTGACGTTCAAAACTGACCGAATGGACCTCAGAGGGTTGGATCCAAGGAAAAGTGACGTCAAAGCTCACTAGCTTAAAATTTCAGCGTGTGAATGCAGCTTGTTATATATGCAAAACGCGAATTTGAAAGTCTGAAAGCCCAAAACTCCCGTGCTGCATATTAATTCTGTGGCAAACACACGCATCACATTCTTAAACTAGTGAGCCTTTGACGTCATTTTCTCCTCGAACCAGCTCTCTCAAGATCTTAAAGTTAGTAATGGCGGCCCATTAAATAGGAAAACTCCAATTGAAATAAAAAGGTATCTTTTTTAAATTAAGGCTTAAAGACTTAATCTCTTGGTGTTTAGTTAACATAGTTTTGAAACCAAAGAAAAATAATAATTGAGTTTTGGTCACAGGGGCACTAGAGCAATTTTTTCCGGTTGATCGGTGCTTTTTCAACCCTTACCATAATGCAGTGGTCACCACCAAAAGGAAATCCCAACAAACAAATCCCTTCTGTTAATGTCCAGGTTTCACCCCAATTACATGAACAAGGATTTCAATAAGCGTCACGAAGTGTCCCCTTGCTCTTCTCCCCAACTTCAACATGACTCGTCTCTTGGAATACAGAAAATGTACGTCACAAAGTGTCCCCTAAATGTTGCTCTTTAACCGCGCGGCCATGGGCCGAGCGCGGTTCTTGCTCTGCAATCGGTTTTTTTTTTTTTTTTCGTTTTGTCGGAGAGCTGAACCAGACTTCCACTCGGCTACATAGTCAGTGGGACTTCCAGTCACGCAACTTAGGATGTTTATTCGCCAAAAAGCTGTTAAAACGTTAATGTCCTTAGAATTTTATGAATATAGTCCGCTCTTTATTTACAACAAAACATATTTTTTTTGTGTCTTATTGAAACATGTAATCGTGACTTTTAAGAAAGAAAGCTAAGACTATTACGTCATCTGAGATTTCACAACGACTGATGGAGCAATCGAAGATTTGACAACGGCTATAAGTAATGGTGCAAAACCTTTGTGTGCAGCCGTTGTTATCAGTTTGTTGTGCTACAGATTGATCAAGTGATTTTGGTTCTATAGTCATCAGTGAATCAACAAGGACTGCTTTGGAATGTGTACTACGTTGCGACTATAGTGGTAAGAAAACAGATAAAATTTAGTTTTGTTGGTGAGCAGTCCCAAATTTGTATTCGGTCATATAGTCAGTGGCACTTCGAATCACGCAACTTATGATGTTTACAGGTATGCGCCAAAAGCTGTTAAAACGTTAATGCACTTAAAATTTTATGAATATTCCACTCTTTATTTAGTACAAAATATTATTGCCGGTTGATTCGAAGCGAGTATTGAATACATAAAAGGTCATTAGGTCATCCATGGAATGTGTCGACGTTTCAACTTTCATGTAATATATCAAACACGAGAAGGAGTGTTTCATCGGATATCCAAACACCGAGAAGCGAGTTGCAAAACGAGGCCGAAGGCCGAGTTTTTTTGCCGATTTCGAGGTGGTTGGATATCTGATGAAACACTCTTTCGAGTGTTTGATATTACTTCTCAAAGGAATCAGTATTTTAAGAGATATTTGGGATCAACGTTGGCACAATTTTATGCTAATTAAGACCACATATCCAAACTTCCTTCACGATAGTGATTTCTTTTGTTTTTGGCTTATAAATTATTAACGAGTTTGAGAATGGTAGGGAAATAACGACCGTACTAAACATAGCCGTGGATAACGTAATTCTAAAATTAAGTGACGCCTGTGACTACTTTGCTAGGCCTTTACTCGTGTAAAAAACCAATTAAATTTAATCGCGACTTTTAGGAAAGAAAGCTGTAAGTTGTTAAAAGTGTTATTATCGTATCGTTCATACCCATAGATATCCTGATGACAGTTTAATTAAGACCATTACGTCATCGGAGATTCCTCGGAGATTTCACCTCGGCTATAAGTGACAATGCAAGAAGTTCATGTGCAGTCGTTGTTGTCAGTTGTTGTGCTACAGATTGATCAGGTGATTTTGTGTCTATAGTCATAGTGAATCAACAAAGACTGCTTTGGAATGTGTACTATAGTGGTAAGAAAACAGATAAATTCTCAAAGCGCGGTTTTGAGATCTCAAAGATCTTCTTGTTAAGTAAAGATACCCAAAGCCAAAAATAACCCTAACCTTTACCCTTGCCTTATTGTTGAAAATAGCAAGCAAATGCTTAGACTTAAAGAGACATTTTGTGCTGGATATCAAAATTGGGCGTGCATCTAATTAGGGTCAAACCTGGACATGAGTGCATGAGTATGTTTATGTGGACTGAGTTTCAGTTTATCTCAATCTGTAATCCGGTTTTCCTCGTCAAAATCGACCCTTAGTCAGTTACATCCGGCTGCGAGCGGATACCCTCGATAGGGATAACCCCCGGTATCCTTCTTCTCGTTCATTCAATAAAGGTGCTATCATCTCATCATCATCATTATCATCATTTCTGTGCCTCTGCTAGCGGTATTTGAATAGAATTACAGAAAAAGAAGACAAATGAATGTCACTTACCCATTAAACTACCCAACCTGTAACTGGGTATTTCTGTTTGAAGTAAGAATCCAAAGTGGTGAAAGCCAAGTTGAAGGAAAACTAAATTTCTCCTGAAAGCAGATGCAACTCAGTTTGAAGAAACTCTTAGCAGGGTTGTAAATATATTGCATTGCTGATAATCGAATAAAGGAAAATTTATGTGTAGTTATTTTCAATGAGAATCTCTAGAATGCCATGTTCACTAGATTCAGGGGATTATCTATAAATAGATATACACCTGCATATTCGTTTCGTGCTATGGGTGCAGCGCTTATTATAGAACAAATCAACCAACCCCTTTAAATTTAAAAATAATGTAATCCATAAGATCGAGGTTGTACCATGGAATACCAAGGGTAACACTAAACTGTGACGGCGTGATTACTTTGATTAAGCATCGAATTAATAGAGGATATTACATGGCCGCGAGGAGATACGAATTCTATTTTCTCGTGCCGAACGAGTGAGGGATACTTTCAGCACGAGAAGATAAAATTCGTATCCCCAAGCGGCCATGTAATGTTTTGTTTATTATATAGATATTGATGAAATGTCCTGATTTAAAACAACTTGTTTTACTCATTTTCGAAATGATGAAAAAGTGGTCACCAACCGCTAAAACACGCATGTTGTGTAACATGAAGAAGCATAAGAAGGTTATGAAAAACAAATCATGACAATGTAAATTTGTGCAATAAAAATGTTAATGTAGTAGAGAGTAATTATATTAAAGCGTAAAAGTATCTTACAATGAAGGGGAAGCTCGCGTTTTACTGGCTAATCGTGTTCGTTACCATGACGACACCTATATTCTCACATGTGAAAGATAAAAATGATATGTTCACTGAGCGCGGTGAAGATATGATTTTTTCGCAAGAAGGAAAATCCTAGTGTTTCACCAGTATCTATATAATAAGAGTGTATTAATGTTTAGATGGTGCATTTAATTGAGCGAACACTTTAAGTTAACATCTTCTCCGTCTTCTGGTCAACGTGAGGGGAGGAGGGGTGGGGGCAACCAGACGTCTTCACGAGTTTATCCACTCCCTTAGTTCGCCAGAGCCCTTTATCATTACCCTAAAATGATAAGTTAGAAATTGTCATCACACTAAAACATTGCCTTTGCCAAAGGTTGGCACTTCATAGCCTAATTAGTTGGCCAGGTCCTTCTTGTACGTAGCGGCAAAGTAAATAACTGAGGTGACGGAGCTGCTTTACTCAAACTTATAGACCAACGAGGTAGACAAAGACAACAAAGAGAGTCGCCACACCCCTCCACTGGAAGAGGCATCCATCGCAGCGTTCTCCCAAGCAATTGACCCCTTTACGGATTGAGAAACAGTGTGTAGTACGTTTCACGTCTAGCTAAACAACATGGTGGCTGAGACAGGCTACGAACTGCCCGGTGAGGGTGGCAATCAATTAGCCGTAACCAAGATTCTGAGGAGGAAAGGACAAAAGGTGATATGCAGCTATGACATGGCGTAATTCCACGAAAAAGGGCCTACCTCTGATATTCAATGCTTTTATTGTAACCAAACCGATATTTCAAGACCCTGCTAACTCCATAATCGGGGAATTCGGAATAAGACACTTGAGTGGCGTATTGTATCTCCTCACACGGTACACCACAGTCACAAGAGAGTAGATTATGCGACGCTGCAGGGTTACATAGAAACAAAACAAGTAAGTCCTCGTTATCATTACTATCATTAATTCAGCCTATTCCACCCCATTCTCGTTACCAGAGGCTATCGTTTCTCTTAGCCGGCGGGGCCTTCGCACGAGAAAACGAAGGATTTGCAGTCCCAACCTCGTTCCCAGGGTCTCTTTGTCGATGGAGACCCTGGGAACGAGGTTACTGAAGTCCCAGATTTTAGGAATTCCGAGGTTCATATATGAGTCATCAATAGTACTAAA
>OX421452.1:10988119-10990619 GCA_949126865.1 Montipora capitata | reverse complement strand
GAGAACAGAATAAAAACACCCAACCACGAAACAAAACAGAAAAAACCAAACTGTTTAAGCTAAGAAAAGAAACTAATTAGTATGAAAGGGATAAATTAAGATGTTTGACTTGGGAATTTAAAGATGGCTGCTCCCAAAGGATATGCATGGCTTCTTTCATTTTCAATTGGAAACGTGTGGAAGCAGAGTCGAGGATTTTAAAACAGTCTTCTGAACACCGGGAGCGACAATTTTCAGAACCTCTCAAGTGCTTAAATATGTGGGAATGTTTGTCGGAGGCGAGATGTTCACGGATGCGAGTAGCGAAGTGTCTATTGGTTTCACCAATATAACAGGCATTACAGCCTGCACATGAAAACTTGTAAATGACTCGCGATCGTAAACCCGCAGGGATAGGATCCTTCGCCCCAAACCAACTCCTAATTTTAAACGGGGTGAACACCAACTTAATTTCCAGGTCGCTGCAAAATGTGTTGACTAATTTCTTAATTCTGCGTTTTGTTATGATGGAAAAGGGACCGATGTACGGTAATTTAAAATACAAACAATTGTCCTTCCGAGCAACACTCTGAGAGGAATCGGAGGTAAAGTGATTGTTGAGAAATTTTCTAACAACATTCTCGATAACGCTAGAAGGAAACAAATTCTTCCTTAATGTTTTGGTAAGGTTGCTTATGTCCAAGTGAAAACCAGTCCAAGTATTATTAATTTTAAATACTCGGTCAACCAGAGTGCGTACTAGTCCTAATTTGTAACTAATACCGAGCAGGATGCTTTATCTTTCTTTAGTTATATTAACAGCCAGCATCCTAACATCAAGTTTACTATGGAGAAGGAAGAAAACCACAAGCTTCCCTTCTTAGATGTGCTTTTAGATAACCATAGTAATCAGGGCATTATTACCTCGGTTTTCCACAAGAAGACCTACACCGGTCTTCTCACCAATTATTACAGCTTTGTACCTTTTAGTTACAAATTAGGACTAGTACGCACTCTGGTTGACCGAGTATTTAAAATTAATAATACTTGGACTGGTTTTCACTTGGACATAAGCAACCTTACCAAAACATTAAGGAAGAATTTGTTTCCTTCTAGCGTTATCGAGAATGTTGTTAGAAAATTTCTCAACAATTACTTTACCTCCGATTCCTCTCAGAGTGTTGCTCGAAAGGACAATTGTTTGTATTTTAAATTACCGTACATCGGTCCCTTTTCCATCATAACAAAACGCAGAATTAAGAAATTAGTCAACACATTTTGCAGCGACCTGGAAATTAAGTTGGTGTTCACCCCGTTTAAAATTAGGAGTTGGTTTGGGGCGAAGGATCCTATCCCTGCGGGTTTACGATCGCGAGTCATTTACAAGTTTTCATGTGCAGGCTGTAATGCCTGTTATATTGGTGAAACCAATAGACACTTCGCCACTCGCATCCGTGAACATCTCGCCTCCGACAAACATTCCCACATATTTAAGCACTTGAGAGGTTCTGAAAATTGTCGCTCCCGGTGTTCAGAAGACTGTTTTAAAATCCTCGACTCTGCTTCCACACGTTTCCAATTGAAAATCAAAGAAGCCATGCATATCCTTTGGGAGCAGCCATCTTTAAATTCCCAAGTCAAACATCTTAATTTATCCCTTTCATACTAATTAGTTTCTTTTCTTAGCTTAAACAGTTTGGTTTTTTCTGTTTTGTTTCGTGGTTGGGTGTTTTTATTCTGTTCTCGCCTTCATCCTTAATTATTCATGTTATATCTCACTTTGTTACACTATTTATTGCTCAACTTTAGTTTATTTCTCATTTGTCAACTGATGATGGATGATGTTTCATCCGAAACATGTATTGATTAAATATGAATTTCAAAAACATCGTATGGATCATCAAAGCGATATTATCATTATCATTATCATTATCATTATCATTATCATTATCATTATCATTATCATTATCATTATCATTATCATTATCATTATCATTATCATTATCATTATCATTATCATTATCATTATCATTATCATTATCATTATTATTATTAAACTGCCACATTTGCTTCTACTTTTCCTTTCTGCTGGGCACCAATCATCCATGCTTTCACTGTGGGAACCAACAGGCCACCCAATAATATCTGCACAGGATGATATATCAATAGAGGTATTGACATCAATGACAAATTACTGTGTCCTGCAAAGACTATTTTAAGCATAGGGATGCCAAGTGTCAGCGACTTGTGTGTTGAACAGAACATAATGGCCACAGTGTCAGCTGGTGTGAACGATGAGTCCTTCATGGTTGCTAAGGAAAATGTTAGCATGAGTAGACAAGATTGTAAAATTACAATGAGAAAGACTACGCCTACTAAATGCGACGAATCTATTTCACTGTTATCCTGAGAAAATGTATCACAAAAGGTTGTGTAGATTATTAACAGCAAGACACAGCTACTGATGGTGCCAAATGGGGGCTTGGTTTCTTCCATCCATTGTTTTATGTACATCCTCAAA
>OX421452.1:10969734-10979734 GCA_949126865.1 Montipora capitata | reverse complement strand
TCTTCCAAGGTAGCAGCAAAGGCATCTCTAATTTCTTTCCAGTTATTCGTTTTTTCAACATCAAGAAGGACTCGAGAGCATTGTATGGAAAATGACGCCCGCTTTTCGCAATTTTTCACCTTCATGCCTGCAACTTCTGTAAACTTGGAAATAATTTCCGACAACATTTCCCGACAAACATTTCCGAACAATGTGCAGGATGGCTCAATGTTTTGGATGAAGTGCACAAACTGCTTGCGGACTAGAAAAATTGACAACGATTTATCACCCTTCAACTTTTTTTCGCAATGCGTATGTACACTTTTTATAAAAGTTTTTAATGTTTCTTTGATTCTCTCACCCTCCTCCACAGAGATATATTTGTTAGAAGTTGTTTTCTTCTTACTCCTAGGTCCGTCTTCTGGTTTATTTCTCCCGACACTTGCTGTCCTCTTTTTTCGAAAAACTTTTTTTTTATTGCTCGAAGATCCCTTGAGAGACTCCTCATACGACGACATCTCTGATGCGTCTTCGCTACTAGATTTATCGGAAAAATCGATACTGCTTCCGTCTGAGGTACTGCTTTCCCCACTTTCCGAGTCTGAATGAATAAAGTTCTGAGCAAAAGCTTGCTTCAAACTTGAAAGGGAAACTGATGACAGAAATTCGATATTATCCTCATTCACGAAAGTAATTTCGGACGCCATTTTTAAACTCTTTATTTGCGCGGCGCCCTCGCAGAATTTACACGCGTGTGGCACACGACATGGCGCAATTTTTTCTAAAAATAGATTTTTTGGTACAACACATGGGGACAAACCTAACAGTGAAAATGACATCTCGTTACGGTCTCCATCCCTGATTATGGCTCCTGGTTCTGAGAAATGCAGATCCTTATCTACAGTGACACCTAATAATTTAAGTCCCTCAGTGATGTTAATGAGATGGCCATTTATGTCTAACGTCAGCTGCGATGGCTTGTGTTTACTTCCGATAATCATGGCTTGATATTTGTTCAAGTTGCCAACCAAATGGTTTTCTTTATACCACGCCGACATTCGTTCCCCTTCATACTTGATCCTCTCCATAAGGACATTTATGTTACTATGAGCATAATAAAGTTGGTGGTCGTCAGCATACCTTGAAAGACTAGATGAACGGTCCACGTAGACGAGATCATTTTGGTAAATGTTCCATAATAACGGTCCCAAATTGGAACCCTGGGGACAGCCCATATTGATTGGTTTCCAGTCGCTGACCACAGCTCCTAGTTTAGTCCTTCCTTTGCGATCCATGGAAAAGGAACGCATTAATGTTAGTGATTCGTTAGAGAAGCCGTATGCCTGAAGTTTAGCCAGCAATAGAGTTGGAGGCTTTACTCATATCTGTCGATAAAACGCCTACGGTTTTTCCTGTGTCGATAGCTTGTTTCCAGTCTTCAACTAGACGAACCAGAGTTGACTCACAGCTGTACAGCCCACGATAGGCCGACACAAAGGGATCAAAAATCGGTTCAAAGAACTTCGGCATTTGGTTACTCAAAAGCTGTTCAAATATCTTGTCGACCACTGTCAAAATAGTAATAGGTCTATAATTACTCTTCTCCAGCGGGTCCTCTTTTTTGAACACTGGAATCCACTCGCCCTTCTTCCATGAACTCGGCCAATACTTCTCCAAAATACATTGATTAAAAATTTCAATAAGTGGACCTGCCAGCTCCTCTGCCGCTATTTTCAAAACGTGTGGTGGGATCATGTCGAAGCCAACGGCTTTGTTAGGAAGAGTCTCCTGTACTGATATCTTTCTGAAGGAAAACAAATTAGAATCCCATCTACTGCTTATAGCACAAACACTTGGGTGTCTGCTGCATTCTTCAGGGGTAAAATTGCGTGAAGGATGATTTTCAACAGACCTGTCTCCCGCAGTGGCGAAATAGTTTGCAAATTCCTCAGCTACTAGTGTTTGATCTTGCACCGGTGTCCCATGAATATTTAATGTGATTTCTGTTTTATTTTTCTGCTTTTTATTGCTGAGGAGGGGCATAAATGTCTTGTAAAATTTGCTGGGGTTACATTTTGATTCGCTTGATGTGTGCCGCCAATAATCTCGAATGGCTGTCCTCCTCAGGCGAGTGGCTTTGTTACGCCATTTTTTCATCGATTCTAAATTCAACTCCTTGGTCTTGTTTTTGTTGTATTTCTTTGCACTCCTACGTTTCATCCTAATTGTCGCTTTCCATTCAGTTGTCATAAACGGAACGTCTTTCTCGTGAACCCTCATGGATTTAATTGGCATATGTTTATCCATGACGTTATTCAGAGCTTCGCTCCATGCAATTAGAATATTTCTCTTCTGCAGATGCCAATTCGTTATTTAGCAGCCATTCACAATCCCTCAGATCTTTTTTAAAAATTTCCTTGTCTAAGGACACGATTATCTTAGCAGTATGGCGTTTGACCTTCTCGGTAAGAAAGCCATAAACCATGTGGTAATCACGTGCACTCAGCCCCAGTTCGACTGCCCCAGAGCATAAAGTCTTAAGGAAGCTCTTTTACTGATGGTAGAGGTAAGACTATTTTAGTGCAACAAGTTGCGCGAGAACTTGAAAACGCTGCATGAACGTTTTCAAGTCTTAGTGGCAATAAAAATCATCCCTTTGTCCTCTTTATTATGCTTCCTTGAAATCCCGGGGTTGGGGGGGGGGGGGGGGGGTGGGGGAAGAACTGATAAACAAAAAGAAAGAATTTGAAGGCGATGTCTTTAAATATACAATTCATTGAAGTCTGAACACACGCCATATCTTTCGGTCTCTCTGAACGCAAGTGAACACAGTACCGGAATACGAACACCCTGAAAACGAGGACTAGTCCCTGCGGGTTACGAATTTATGGCGAGTTCTACAGGGGCACCCAACGAATCTGTTCCTCACATTATCTGTTCCCCAGAGGAATCTTGCTGGCTGGCAAAAATACAGGTGTTTCGATGAGCCGGCTGGGAAATTTTGTTATTGATAGAGGTTTTGCCTGGGAATTACTGACTTTTTCTAGCATTTCAATCCGACCTGGCTGTAGAAAAAAAAAAAAAAAGAACCCTTCCCTCTCCCAGAGAGTAGTCACAAACATACGACGGCTGGTCAGAGTGATTGCGCTTGCGGAAAAAAACCTGTTTTGTCCCGGTTTTGTCGCTTTTGTTCGGTCGTTTTGGATCGAGGGATTTGAAAGCGCGCGGAATTCCTGGCTGGGAAATAAATTTGATCAGCTGGCGGGGAAACCAACCAATCTTATCTAGCTGGCTGGGAAATTTCTTGTGTGTCTTGCTGGGAAAAAGGAACAGATAATGTTTTCCCAGCAACACTGAAAAACACCTGAAAATGCCTTAATAACATTTATTTTCATTAACTGGGGTATAATAATTCATTTTACAACAAATAGGTCGTTGGGTGCCCCTGGTTTTAAATGATCAACACCACCTTTATCCTGTTAGCCTATTAACTACATCTTTGCAATAGAAACTAATCAACTGCAGTTGAAAATGAGACCACTACAAACATCAATTTAATAAAAATGTACTCTGCAAATCACTTCGGCGGAAGTTATAACCAACTTAAATAAAAATTGAAAGCCCGATAAAAAAAGACAGTTATCTGGCATCAACTTTCTTGGCAGCGAAATTGCTTAAATGCGAAAACATTTAATTGAAATTAGCAGGTGGTCTCGTAGCGGATAAAAATACGTTCATTAAAATTGGTCATTGACAACAAATATCCTCATTTTGACCATGTAAGAAGTCTCCTTCAACTTTTGGCTGCCAAAGAGAGCGGCCGACAGAACTCGAACAGATTCAGTTAAGACGAGATGCAATTTGTTTTTAACAGTTGTCTTCTGTACCACCATAGTTAATAGAGGGGAATGGTTATGAAACTCGACAAATTTCTTTGTTGAAGGTTTTTTTTCTCTTTTTTGGCCTTGATCGTGCACAAAACACAATAGTTGTTTACTTAGTACTGAGGAATTAACCAATAGAAGCGTGTTGGTTACGTAATTAAGCATAGTGTATGAGCGCAAAACAAACGATTGTGCACGTTCGTGGACTTTCCAACCTAAATCTTGGCATCTTTGTTTGCTCCTTTGATGTTTGCCTAGCTTCAAAACCAGTCCTTTCTATTAACTGTGGTACTACATAATTAATCACGATGACAGACTGACTGAGTATGCGCATTATCTTCGTATTTTTCCGTGTGCGCGTGCTCACATCATATACTCATAATAAGAAACCATGACCAGACGGCTTTATCAAGGGCAACGCAACAAAACAATGACAATGTTTAAAAGAGGAAAAGTAATCGTGCTGCAAGTGCGGCCCGAAATTTTAGTTAATTTTTGCCGTAATACGCAAAAACAATGATCCAACATGAAAAACAATTTAAGGTTTGACGACATGAAAGCATTCTCTGTCTTCACTTCAAAATCGTTCTTGCCATTTCGGTAGTTGGATCTTTTCCCATTTTGTACAACGTGGATGAGATGACATAATTGCGATATATCTAAATTAGAACTAAATTTGTATTCTAAAGTGACGCTTTCGTTGCAGTCAGTACTTCTCTGACCCTTCCATAGCAGCTTTATCATAAGAATTGAAGTGTGCAAGATTTAGATTTTGGAGGAAATGATTGTAACCAGTACCTCAGTTTTCATAACGAGGTCATAAAGACTAGATACAAACTTATGGCAGCCATTTACCTTGTTTGCAGATATGCGAACCAATGCGTGTGATCCTGGGAGAACATTGAATCCGTTTTCAATGTCAACGAATGCGCCTTGTTCGTGTACAATCACCCTCAATCCGCGCGAGAACTCGCTGATAGTGTTTTCATGCGCTTGGACATCCAGCATAACGCTCAAACCACCAAACGAACCTGCTCTCTTCGAGACACGGATTGGAGTATGATTTCGGCCAGAGTTGAACGTAAAGCAACGACCATTTTCAGTCAAGAAAGGAAGGAAATCAGCCGGGGAACAAATTTCCCCATTCCCAAACCGACAGAAGTGCAAAAACATGTCATCAATATCATGACCATAAGCTTCTAGAAATTCTTCAGCGTTGAAGATTGCTGTCTTTGTGTTATTTAAGGCAGCAATGATACGTCTCCTTGTGCTAACGTTGCAATTGTCGGCGACGTCCGATCCGAAGCGCTCAAACGCGCAAAGCAAGCCTTGTCCACAACTCATGTCCTTTTTCACTAACCCAACCATCCCGCAAGCCGACAGATTCAAGCCCAGTTTGTAAAAATTTTTGTCGCTTTCGAACATGTCTACTTTGGATTTCACGAATCGATTTAAGTTGCAAATGGTAACGGCAGGAAACTCTAGTTGTCCACTTTCAGGGATAACCTCTGTAAAGGAAAGCGCCACTGGTTTCAAGAAATATTTCTCTATACTTTCCATAACGAAAAATACGTAACCTGTCGTTGCTCCTAACAGTAGCAAAAGCCATAGCACTCGAAAAAATCGTGAAGGACTCTCAAAGATTCGACGAAATCCATGAACAGTTGTAGAACTTACAAATTCTTTCCATATGGTAGCCATGTTGACAATATCCCGTAGTCAGACTTTGAAGTTTTGTTTTTCCAAATCTCTTTGTATTTGGGGACACAATTTCAACGCAAAACTCCTATTGTCTTTACCAGTAAGTCATTCAAAGTTACACTTATAATTCTCAAGTTTAAATTTGTGCACGAAAAAAAAATTGCCTCACGCGTGGTCAGGTAATTTATAAAATAATTTTGGCAACTTAAGCACTGGTGAATTGTGCCGGATTTCCGACTTTCTTAAAGAAAAGAGCGTAGCGGGAACTTTGAATAATTTAAAAAGAATTTAAATCACTCGCCATAACATAGCTGAAGTCAATTTTCAATCCAATTTTCTTACGATTCTTTCTCTTTTTGTGATTTGTCGAAAAATGTTTTTACCTCGCGCAAAAGAGCTAAATTATTGCGGTTCGTTCAATTTTGTTTCACGCGGGCGAAGGCCCAAAAACATTATCTCTTTAGGGACGAAATTCTATTGCAAAGGAGTGCTCAATCCACTCGTATTTTTTGGCAGCTTTTAATTAAAGTGAGCCACATTTAATTGAAACATTCAATTATGTTATGCAAAACGATGTGCACTTTGAATTGTGTTTACACAGTGTGATGGATTGAAAAAAACGTTGATATATCAATAATGCAGTAAATATGTACGGGGGTAGGAGAACTGCTAAATAAATATTAGAGAGCTTAATTAAGCGAAGAAAAGGTCCTTATTTTACGAGGGTAACACGCGCCAGTGAACTGATAAACTTGTGCCCCTCGATGCACCCCCCCCCCCTTCCTCCGAACTTGTGCCCCTCGATGCACCCCCCCCCCCCCCCACCCCTTCCTCCGGCAATGCTCCGTTTTACGGGTATTCAAAGCTACAGCAACACGGATCAGAGGAAAGTTGAAACAGACGCCGATGGAATGAGACGGAGATCGAACTGGCGACCTCAGCTCAAAAGGCCGCGCACCAACCGTTTTGGTACATTTCTTAACCTTTCTCGTCCCGACGACGTGAAATGAACGAGGAGGACGCGAGTATGTACTTGACGATAAGCATTCGATTTTGTCCGCAAACATCCACACCCTCATACTAATTTCAATCCGTGCTGTCTAGATGAGAACAGAAACTGCGGGAGACTGGAGGACAACTCGTTCACGAAAAGCTTACCGCTAGTACAACGTATCCCATGTTGAAAAAAACCTGTTTTTACCGGTTTGGCGAGCGGTTTTGATTCATGAGGTTCTTTACTTGATTGCTTGCTCAGTGGTACGGATAAAATCAGATAGCGCATTCTGCAACTTAGCTGATACGTAAGAAAAAAGAACTAACGAAGACCGTAACTGGTTGTTCCAGGTTTTTTGAGGGACAGAGTGTAACTTCCGCGAAGATCATGCCTAAGAAGAGTACGAGAGAGACAGCCAGCAAAACCCTTTAAAAAAAAACAAACAAACAAACAAACCTACTTTTTTAAAGTAATATGAGGAAATTGTGAATGCGCTTGTTGCACAGAGATGTAGTAGTTTGACTTTAGTAGTAAGAGGACAGGTCATCTGCAAATATAAATCTCGTTATTCTCTTATTTACATTATACCGTTTTTTTGACACGAGGATTACAGCGAAATGAAAGAACAACTTTGTCGCCAATTTTCTATGATAAAAACTTGTTCAGAAATCCAAAATCTAAGTTAACAGCACACACCAGGCCTACTCCTGAGTATCTGGCTAGAAATCTTTTCCTCTGGCCGCGCCTCAGCCAGTCTCGTGCTTCTCAAGTTGCCTGGCTCATGCCTAAAAAGAATTCTGGTAAGTCTGCCATTCCATGACAAGTTCTCATTCATAGTTTTTTTTTTATAAGTGTCGGGCCACCCAATCCTACCAGCAAAATACCGCATCGATTGAAGTTTTTAGCTTTCAAACCTTGCCAAAATTGCATCGGTAGGTCCTGGAATTCGTTCACAGAAAGGCCAGAGAGACAACTTCACTCGTGAAGCGCCATGTTTACAACAGCGCATTTTAGGCGTCCCAGTCTGCATGAAAGCATCTCTCAGACACGCACGGTTCTTTCGTTACGTTTATGCCTGTAGAATTAACTGAAATGTCAATTCCTGCTAAAAACCATGCAGCATCTTAATTTTGTTTTAATTTTGTTGGTAGGCTAGGTATCGGAGAGCCAGAACATTTACGCGTGCGCTGACGGAATGTTTGAAAAAGAGAGAAAAACGCAGTATCTCCAGACAAGTGTGCGCACTCGCCCTACTAAAGGTAACATACATACATGCAAAAAATAACTTTACTTCATCTCGAATATCAGAATAACTACAGCAGCTAATACCTTCGAGACATTACATTTACATAAAGCTAAACTACATAGCATATACAGATACCTACTACATACATAGTATTTAAAGATATACTATTAAAATAGAAAAGCCGCTGCACAAAATGCGGCCTGGATTCTCGTTTCCCTCACTATCAGCTGGGAGCTGGAATTTTGCTCACAATCATCCTGGGAGTGCGGATAACCTTTTTTCCAAGCAAAATTAAGAAACTCCAAAAAAGGTTTTATTACGGTTTTCTTGTAGGTTTTTTTGCTATTATTATGCATTTTGGAAATAATTTTCGCTGGGTGCGCCTGAAAACAGGCGTGAGAACTGCTAGTATGCATTCTCGTCACCAGAGCCTCGGGTAGACCCAAGGCTCTGGGAAGCTCTATTTAGGAAAACATGCGTCGTAGGGTTCTTATAGCCAAAAATCGGCTATTTGAACCTTACGGCGACTGCTCACTCCTCGTGCTAACATGAATGCACCAATTAGAGACGCTTTCGATTCTTCTTCACGAAAACCAAGGAGAAGACACATTGTTTCAGGGTTCCCCAAAGCTCTTCTCCCCCTCAGTCAACAGAAGAGCTCTGGGGTCGAGATTGCGCTAGTATGGTATGAATGCACTCGCCTTTTTCATCAATGTGTTTCGGAGGACTCGATTTCTGGACCTGTATTTACAGAATACTCAGATTTTCTCTTCCACGGAAAAACCAACATTTAATTCGCTATTCTGCTTTAATTTGGTTTGGTTGACCTCATGAATTAACGTTACGATGTAATAAGATAAACTTTTACATGTTCTTGGGGAATCTTTGTTTACATTTTTTGCCTCATTACCATAAGCCCATCGTTTGCAAATCTATCAGCCAAAAAGGTCATTCGCCCTTGTCACACGGCGGCCATATTGTCCCGGGAGCCCAAAAAAGCTTTGTTTTACCACGCCAAGCCTCACCCCCATGGTTTCCACTGCGAGGCTTGGCGTGGTAAAACAAAGCTTTTTTGGTCTCCCGGGACAATATGGCCGCCGTGTGACAAGGGCGAATTACTGAATATTGATATTGATATTGAGCTACCTCTGAAACGTTGAGAGCAATTTATCACATAATTTCTAAGTAATAACGCTTTGAAAATGCAAAATTTGAAAAAATGTATGGGCTCATTAGTGCTCTTGTCACCCAAGCATTAATCAGTTTTTGATGGCTAACAACTCGCTCGTTGGTCTTTTTCCTCAACGAGAAGGTAGGCAGAGAAGGGAGACCCTGGAAACGAGGTTGCACTGTGGACAGCATGATGCCTTCTATCAGCCCAACCTCGTTTCCAGGGTCTCTCTTCCCTGCCTCCCTTCTCGTTGAGGAAAGAGACCCTGGTTGCGGCAGGTCACGTGGCTCCCAGAATCTGGGAGCTTTTCCAAATGTGTGTTAGGAGAGGGGTGGCAGTGTGCAGTGTGGGCCTTGTCATCATTCGGCACGCATTTGATTTTGTGGCCAGACGACTATCGAAACGTTTCACGGATTTCACTTAGGCCCGTGGTAACGTCCGGATTCAAACTTACTTGAAAATGCTCAAGTAAGCAGTCGAGTTGAGTGAAGAATGCTTAATAGTTTGCGAAGAAAAAAAGGTTTTGTCGTGAAAGAAAGCAAGTGAAACGTTTATCCATGGGAGACAAACAAAAGGGAGGCAGAGAAGAGAGACCCTGGAAACGAGATTGCTATCAGCGATGAGACAAAATATAAAAAATGACGTTATCAAAGATTCGCATATAGAAGACTGTACTGTAAATTTCCGGAATGCACTATGGTTACTGGTTATTCGATTCCTGAAAGAGAGGGTTGCACATATAACAGGTTAACATTTTAATAACCTCCGTTTCGGATTGAAGCCTGCACGATCCACCGTCTCACCATTTTCTTTCAGAATCATCCTTGCTCACCGTTCTTTGTGTTTTTTTTTTCTTTTTTTCGGTCGAATGGGATGAAGCTACTATTTTTGTTTCATTTGGAAATCGGAACCTTGCGCGGAAAAACAAAGAAAAGGATTACCGTTTACAAGCAGGCCTACATTAAGTTAAGGCAGAGAACTTCAAAAGCAGCCATATTAACAATCACCTAATCCTTTAACGTGAG
>OX421452.1:10954734-10964734 GCA_949126865.1 Montipora capitata | reverse complement strand
ATGAACGGAGCAAGGCTATAGACCCAGTGTATTATAATATGGTATATTATAAGTTCTGCGACCTCGTTCCCAGGGTCTATATTGTAACCGGCGGTTATAAGAGAGACCCTGGGAACGAGCTTGGTAGTTCTGTTAACACTGCATTACAAGGGACTTGAAGGTCTACGACAGCGTTGTCGACGAAAACGCTACAAAACAAAAATATAATTGGCTAAAAGAGGAAAAAAATCGTTCTGTACGTGTGCCACGCATTATAGCACATATGCATGCGGTACTCTACAGGTTTTGACCACAAAGTTAGCAATGTGACCCCTTTTAGCCTCTATTTTTACTCTGAAGGCGCTCGTACCAATTTATTTTCAGGATACTTCGCCCGTATTGTGCGACGCGAACGAAATGGTTAAATCACAAAAGACATAAGCCCGGTTACACCTTGTAACGTTGTTAGAAGGACACGTCCCAACATTGTTATAAGAACGCTTATAACAATGTTGGATATGCATATAGCATTGTTGGAAACACGTCACTTTAGTCTTTGCAATACAAAATTGCTGAAAGGGCGGCTACACGCTTCAACATATATTGCATGCTGGAGAAATGTTTAATCGAAATCAAAACATTATTCCAACAAAATTCTTCCAATGGTGAACAAACGTCATCAAACACGCAAGCTACACGTTCTAACATTGTTGATCCAACAAATGTTTTACAACAATGCTTGAACGTGTATCTCGAGGCGACATCGCAAAATTAATAATCTTTAAGTACCGACCCATATCACCAAGTCTAGGGGTTTAGTTCTTTAGCTTTCTGGAATGAGTCTAAAGCACTATATTTTTTCTAATGTTATAGTACAGTCAACAATTAAGTTACTGCCCTTCGGCAAACAAGCACGTAGGACTAAAAGTGACAGGTTGATAGCCCATTTTTAACATGGAATCTTCAATTAAAACTGAGTAACAGTGACCTTTCGTTCCCTGTGGAATTTCGTGAAGATCCAAATGAAAGGACAGAGCCGTGAAACAGTCACGTACCGTTTTGTTTTTTGGAGTCTTCCAGAAGCCACATCGAAACAAAAAGAATAAATGGATCCCTGAAATTTAAATAAATACAGTTATATACCCCATATAAAGGTATGAAAATACAGGTATTATGCCTTGCTGTGCGAATTCTAGGGCCGTAATGTATGGCCAGCGTTTATTGTCACTAGTTCAAAATACTGAATAACTTTTATAAAGTTTTTTTTTGGAAGACGGCAGATTTTTCAAGAAACGAACTTTGCAGAACGCTAGTTCTTTCGTGCGCATTCTTTATTTACTTCCGTCAGCGAATGTTCATAAATGATCATACAAATTGAATCATGGCTGGTACCTTTTCATCTCCGACCCAAACTAAAACACCCGACGAGTCAAACTCCACGGACTTGACACCGGCTGACACCTTGGCACTCCCACCCTGCAAAAATGGGAAAATTCGGCGTTACATACAGATAATAATACATTCAGGACATTGTAATATTCGATCCACGATATTATTGATAATATGAAATTATCAAGGAAAGAGGAGTCGGTCTGAACATTTCTTCCTTGCGCGCATCACCCACCGGAGTCCCTTCTACGCACCCGTGGGCGAATATCAAAGAAGGCTGGGGAGAAGTCAGCTGCAGTGCGGTAGATGGCTTTGTTACGGACAGAAATAATAATAATATCTGACCTGCTAATCGCCCTTTCTCGCAGTCGGAGACTGAATTACTAAGGGAACAGCTCAACGAGGTCGGACCGAAGGAGCTGTGCTGCCGGCTAGAACACGACCCATGGCTCAGTTGGTTGAGCATCGGGCTGTCATGCGGGAGGTCGTGAGTTCAACTCCGCCCGGATCAACACTCGGGATCTTAAAATAACTGAGGAGAAAGTGCTGCCTTTGTAATTTCATCTGCAAATGGTTAGACTTTCAAGTCTTCTCGGATAAGGACTATAAACCGTAGGCCCCGTCTCACAAATGTCTTCTATGTTCATAAGTTCCCTGTGGGACGTTAAAGAACCCAAACACTATTCGAGAAGAGTAGGGGATAAAGTCCCCGGTGTTGTGGCTGTCCTGTTCTCTCCAGCAGAAGTGGCCGGCTTGGCGGTGATGTCTCTAAAAAGGCTTGTGGTGTATGAGGCCACCTAAGCAGAAACAGCCACAAGTCAAAAAGGGACTTTGCCGAATGCTGGAACATGTAGATGTACATGTAGATGTATGACCTCGAAGCACAGCACCACAGCCTGATGGAATAGGCCGGGAGTCGATTTTGAGGGGGGAGGAAAACCGGAGTACCCGGAGAAAAACCCTCGGAGTCAGATTGAGATCGACTGAAACTCAGTATTGAAGTATTTTCCCTTTTAAGTTGTTTTCACACAACCACATTTACATTGCTATGTAGCTTTTCTCCATTAGATATGATTAGTATAAAAATCTGGGAGACACCACTGTCCTGGCACGTGAAATTTTCTCTTCCGGTTGCCGTCCGCGTCTCAAAAACGTGCGTGCTTAAGCTCCCTATTTTGACCAGAAGTAGTACTCTTAGGAACGAGTTTTCAAAGCCGAGGGTTTTTTTTTTGTTTTAACTGCTTTGACTGTCTTTAAAAAGTTCGCCTTCACTGCTGACAGTACATTTTGGGAGTGGCTGAGTTCAAAATCATTTAGTCACACAGGGTGTTATTAACACATAACAAACAACGTTTATGCATATAATCACAAAGCAAGAACCCTCAGTGATAGGAGCACACCTTAAAGCTCTTGCCTGTGGACATGTTGAAAACATTCAGATGTCCCTTCTGGTTTCCAGTCTTATAACGGGTTAAGGGTGATACAGTAGTGAGCACAGAATATGTTTCACTAATTCCAGGCAACCAGTGTACTATTAAAATCCTGGTCAATACTACTGGATGGATTTGCCATTAGGTAATAGGTAAGGTAATTCTGAATGCAAATCCACCATGCTTTTCAAATAGCCACTTGGATGTCCCCTGCAAGATGGGGTTTTCGGCATGTAATGTCAGCTTTGAAATATTTCTTTCTCTGTCTATTATCTTAAAATGCATTTGAATTCATGTGCATATTGATAACACAAATCATCATCATCATCATCAATTTCACCTTCATCCTCACCTTCATAATGTCATCTATCATCATCATCATCATCATCATCATCAACAGCATTGTTGTCGTCATCAACATTATTATTATTATTATTATTATTAATATTATTAAAATTATTATCATTATTATAATAATTATTAATGAAAAGGATACAAGGAGCATGTTGTTATTAACTGGCTGAAATCTACAAGCAGTGACTCCACATGAATGACTGTCATTTACAATACGTAAACACTGCCCAGATGCAGGGTCCCAGACTCTTGCCGTACAGTCCATGGAAGCAGACAGTATAAAGTCGTTAGTTAATGACCAGTCAAAGTCTGTTTAAAAAAAGTACAAATAGCACAAAACTTTAGAGACAACTTTACTTGAAATCTTTTTGGTACCAATAACTGAAAATCAAGATGAAAAAACCCATTTCCATACAGCCAATTTATGGTGGTATACCCCATGAAGTGAGTTGATAGAAATTACCATTATTTTTTCAGAATCTGGCCATTTTCTGTTCAATAACATACAGAGTTGGATAATGTTCCCTTACTGGTATTTACCTTTTTCCTCTGCCTAAACACACTGTCATGAGTAAATAGACAAAAGACATTTGTTCCGTCTGTGTGGTGAGAGCAGATGCCAGCATAATTAAGCCACTGCATACGCAGGCAGCTGCTTTCTTTACAGATTTGATCTTATGCATGCAACCCAAGTATGAAAAAAAAAAACAGGTTAACATGGGGAAAGGAGTGTGGGTGATCACGTGACAATTAATGACTAATGCAATTAATAAGGAACAAGAGTTGTTGTTGCCAATAGTTCTTGTCCTTACATTGGAAGACCAGAGTGTCAAACCACAAAAGAAAATTACCCATTACGGCCCCAGTGTGTCCACGTAGTGTACAGGAAACCGATGGAGGAGATGGCACAAGAGTACAGACAGACAGCATCCCATCAGCAGAGCTACAAGCCAGCAAGTGTTTGTCATCATGAGCAAACTTGATGGCAGTGACTGTAAAAAAAAAAAAAGAGTATAGTGACTCGTCCCAAGGCTAAGAAGGAAATTGGTAAAGTGATCATAAAACAAGCAATATGTACCAGGTAGATTACACTGAGAGGAGCCAGCTGATGAACAATTAAACAAAGTTTCACATTACTCCAGCTTAAAATAAATGCAACTTTAAAAGTTACGCTTCAAGACACTTAAATCGTTTTAAGTTGCATTAATTAACCCATTGACATTTCAAAATGACAAATGCCCTAGGATGCCCCCATTTGACGAGTAAAATCGTCTGGCGTTACACATAGTAAAATATTCTGGCATTAGACAGAGTAAAATCTGTTAAGTCTCACTCCCAGGGGTCAAGGAGTAGAATGAAACTATGTTCAATATGTACCATGTAAAAATGTTAATTATGATCACAAATGTGCATAATATTTTGTTTTTCCCTGAAACAACTTACCACATTCTGCATGCTGATCAAAGATGTGATACATCCCAGCAAAAGCATAGTTTTCACCGAGGCTTGTGTTTCCTGCCATTCGCCTGAAAAAAGGCAGGAAAACTAGTCAAACTCAGTTTTGTTAAATATCAAGAATAAATGTTCATCTTTGCAGGTGAACCCACATGATTTGAAGGTATTTGGACACTGCAGAAAAATGAGAAATTTAAAGCAATCTTTGTTACCGGTAAGCTCTAAGCCTACCATGAAGCTTATCCATCCATCATCCATTACTACAGATTTCATTAGAGAACCATGTCAATTTCCTTTTGTCCAGAGTCACATATCCACGTAATGTTATTGACATCATCAGAGAGATTTAACATCACATTAAATTTTACATGAAATGGTTAACAGTAAACAGGAGGCTGCTGTTTGTGAAAGAATGAACATTTTCATATTCTTAACTTCTACAGATAACAGGGAAGAAATGAGCCTATATGAAACAAGGTTCTTTAATTTTGGCAAATCAAAAATGTCCAGAAATGCATGTAGGGTTGTTCCTTTTTTTTATTTGGACCCCCTCATCCTAAGGATGGCGGGTTTTTGCAATGGGGGCTTCAGATTTTTTTCTTCAAAGAAGCTGACAAAATTTGGACCCCTCTGACATTTTTTCAAAGGTGCCAACAAAATATCAACCCTTCAGATGGTGCTGACAAAAAATCAATGGTACAGATTTCAGTCATCTTTAGGGGGGGTGTGGATAAAAAATGGAACGACCCGTAATTAGATGCACACCCAATTTTGATATCCAAAACAAAGTGTCCCTTTAAGTCTACGCATTTGCTACCTACTTCTAACAATAAGGTAAGGGTAAAGGCTAGCATTATTTCTAGCTAAGGGTAAATGCAGTAGTTTGTCCGGCTTACTTGAGGAACAGCATTTGTGACTAGAGGTACTTTGTGATGTTTAATAATTGTCTTTTATTATATGGCTTGTGTTTGTAGCCGATATAACGCGCGCTCTGATTGGTTAATAATGTGACTGAATTGTAGGGCATTATTCTCCCGTAATGCCCACGGGCCGATTACGGGCTTGCTAAAACAAAGCAAAAGGTAATTAAAAGCCATATAATAAACCACTCACTAACCTCACTTGCTCGGGACCGTACTGGGGAATATTGGTTTTACGACACTCATTCGAAAACCGCTCTATTGAAATCTGCATGCATCTAATTACTTGGCATTTCCAGACATGTCTTTTGCTGTTTGGCGCAAACACGGTTCTAAACCTCTCCATTACTGACTCCCAAGGATGTGCAAACAGGTGCCACCACAATTTTTAGTGGATGGATATTAATTTTAGCATACAACCTTGAACAATCTACAACTCAACCATTAATTACAGATTTCCAGGAAATGGTAAACTTTAGATGCTATACCTGCTGGCCTCAGCCTTGCGTGTGGGTACTACACCCCTTGGAGGTGACTCGGACAGATCAGGTGGTGGCAAGAACTTAAAGGAACCTCCGCTGTGATAACGACGATGCGTGGGTTTGCCAGGGGAAAGTCCTCCTTCAGGTGTATCGATATGCAAGGAATCAAAGCTGGTCTGAAATCAATCAATTTAGAATTTAAAACAACTTTTTTGTATCTTCACATTTAAAATAATATTATCTTTGGGATTCACAAAATTGAAGCAATAATAAAATCAAAAGCAACATTGCAACTGAAATGATAATATTTATTAAATATTGTATACCTCAAAGGAGCTCAGTTTACTATATGTGCTTGCACTTCGACTTCTGAAAAGAAAACAAATTATTATTTAGCATGAAATTGAAGTCAGAATAATCTGAATCGCATACAGTAACAATGGTAAAGGTAAAGCCTGCTTACGAGCCTAGAAGGCCCATCAGGCCGGCGCTTATCTCTGGTTTCTGTAGCATGAAGCGACTAGGAGTATTTCTACTCCCCCCTGGATGGGATACCAGTACAGTAACAATACAACCATGTAATTCAGCTGATGCTTAGAAGTGATTGGCAAGGGGCTTGTAAATACATTTAGAGGGAGCACTGTAGGGAAGGTAGAAAGGAGTTAAAACTAGGGACCAAGGATGGGAAGGACGACAGGACTTGTATGTGTGGGGACAGAGGGCAGTGAAGGGGGAACTGAAGGGGACACAAGTAAGAGAAAGGGGCCTATAGGTAGGGACAGGATGGCTAGGGAGTTTGTAAATCAAGGCAAGGGACAGTGCAAGAGAGAATTGTAGCCACAGACCAAGGGTAGGGAGGGGAGGAAGGGGTTGTACGTGCCCAGGTATACAGCAAAGGCCAAGCGATCTGACTTATGCAAAAATTTGGTTTTATCAACGGAGTTGATAATGTAAATTGGCCACCATACAGAGATTCTAAAAGCTGACGTTTCGCTCTGACGAAGGGCTAACACTCGAAACGTCAGCTTTTAGAATCTCTGTACGGTGGCCAATTTACATTGTCAACTCCGTTGATAAAACCAAATTTTTGTATACTACTTCCCCACCGACGCAGCACCACAGTTTCTTTAGAAACTACCCCCTTCGTTGATCTGACTTATGGATTTCTCTTTTCTCTTTATAAATCCAGTAACCTAACCCAAGTGATAGGATTCTTCAGCAGTGCTCAACACTAACGCTATTCCAGTAGCCTAGGACTAGTAAAACTTCATAAAGGGCTTATAATTGAAAATGCCCTCCCACTGATCCCTGGACTAATGAGCTTCATGGAAAAAATAAATTCATTGCACAACCCTACATTTTTAATTAGGTTAGACTAGTATTAAGTTGGCTCTTTATATTTAACTATGATATATGAGAAAAAAATGGCAACAGAGTGTGTGGTGTGTGTTATTCCTTTTTTATTCCATTTAATAAATATTAGTGTTCTCAAGTGCCACTGGAGAAATAAAAGAGTTTTGGAGCGTCAACACAGGCGCCCCAAGCTCAGTGTAAGCATGGCCGACAAAAACATGGCATGCAGTCATGTCGGGAGACCCAGGGGAATAAAGAAATTTGCAGTTGACAAAACTACGGTCTGCCACCCCTGTAAGGCTCAGTTTGTCATCAACATTAGAAGCCGTGGCCACTTTGATATGGAAGCGTGTCTTTGGAAAGCTGTTTTCCTGCAATATTACCCGCTGAGGTCGCTCGCAGGACTGCTATTGCGTTGATGGTGGGTTGAGATGAAAGTTCAATCTTTGTCAATTGATTGTGATGTGGAATTGTGACCGTGGGAACATTTTATTGGGGTGCCTGTGGGGTCAAGCACTGTTTAGAAACTAATATTAACATCTGTTTAAAAGTCATTTTCTATTCTCCATTTTCTTACCTTGACAAAGATGATTCTGATGGTCCATATCGCTTTGACAGCAGTTGCCTTCGAACGGAAAGATACTGACGTCGGGATGATGGGTCTACTTTCTGATAAGAAAAGAGCGTATAATTAACTCAATGTGAAGCCGGTGCTTACTCAAAAGTGATTTAATTCTCTGTCCTCTTAAGTCATCCCCATTTTTTCTCTGTTTACCAGAAATCTGAGTCCTAATTTTCAGTCAGTCGGTCAGAGTAAAAAACAAATCTTCAAGAAAACAGTTTTAAAAGCTGCAGAAAGAGCGAGTGGCAGGGGGTAGAGATGAGTGGAGAGTAATTTGTTCACATACTTTCCTCCCACATTTACAGTAAGTCACTGAATTACAAGTTTTAAAAAATGTTCTGCTCAAGTCATTTCCTTCTACCGGTTTTTATTTATTTATTTATTTATTTATTTACTTATTTACTTACTTATTTATTTATTTACTTATTATTTATTTATTTACTTAAAAATATGGGTCAGTCAGTCGGACGACAGTAAACTGAGAAAAAAAGTGGACAGAACTAAGCTAAAACAATGTGATTGCAAACAGTGATGATTTTTGTCATCATTATATAAAAACAACAATTATTCTCTACACTTGAACATGTATTGTACTTCACTGCACGTCACTGCACGTGTACGTGACTCATGATTTGATGAACGTTAGGGGTTTGATTCAACTTACCCCTTTTTTAGCATTCTCTCGCAATAACTGGTTCCTCCTCCGAATATACAATGTTCCTAACGCGAGAGATGGTTAAAAAAAAAGGTAAGCTTGTACAAAATGGAAACAACGAGGAACTTGATCGAGGTCATTATCTCAATATTATCTGCATGAAAAACTGGTAACATGAATTCCTCAAAAAGAATTTTCGTCCCTAAACTTACGATAATGAGGATTGTTCTGGACTCGGTAAGCATTGTATCGAGCGTCTAAAGCTAAAATCTGTTGGGATATATTCATAACTTTCCAAACATTCAGCTGTGTTTATCCTCTCAAGTTACACACAGGTCATGTAACCCGTCACCAAAATACACTTTGAATCGAACCATGCGCACAAAGTTGCGCGAGCAACATCATAAATGCTTATGGCGGCTTCGGAGTGCTCTGCGAAAGAAATCTTTTTGTCGGATGTCCATGTTAACACGCCATTTTTGCGAACATCCATTACGGATGTAGGTATGAAGTGATGATGACTTATATTGCTGCGATTTACAACAATTATTGATAGAGGAGGGTGACCTCCTCTCATCTCTCCACCTCATTGGAGGGGAAGGGCATAGTGTGGGTGGAGGGGCTGAGATAAGTTAACCCATAGGGTGGGTGGAGGGGCTAAGATAAGTTAACCCTCTCGCCCATAAGGGGTTCTCGATTTACAAGGAAAATCGTCAGGCATTAAACAGAGTAAAATTTACATGTGACTGTTCTCTAGAAGAAGTCCAGCAGTAAAGGGTATATAGTGTTTAAGTGAGAGCAGATGTTTAATGGCCCGAGGGCAATTAAGGATAAATTTCTTGCAATTTTCAAAGTTTTCATAAAATTGCCTGAGTTGCAAAGCAACTGCCATATATGGACTATATAGGTATGTGCCGCTGTGAAGGGTATGGTTTTCAAGCAGTTTATTCTAGGATAGAGTATATAAATCATAGCCTTTCGGTCTAGAAATAGGGTATCATTTTTCACGAACTGACCAGACTAAGGAAACCAGAAATTTCCACTCAAGAATATAAAAAGATCAAATCGGCAAAGTTTAAGTTTACGTAACTCAGCCTCAACAGTGTTAATAAATGGCTATCATGAAACACCTCTGGATATTATTAACTGTCAAGAATCGCAATTTAGACAGAAATCAGTGGGAGTTTACTCTAGTATAGGGTAGCAAAATTCAGCTGAACTAGCTCTGGTATAGGCTAAGGGTTCCAGGGTCCCAGCAGCACATCCCCACCCAGAAATTCATAAAGTGCCCCCTCCCCCCCCCCCCCCCCCCGGGGGAAAGGTTAACTTAAGGTTGGGACATAGGAATTCCCTATACCTTC
>OX421452.1:10947234-10952234 GCA_949126865.1 Montipora capitata | reverse complement strand
GTGGGGCTAACGCTCACATGGTTCGTATGGGATAGAAATCTAGCACTTCACATTACCCTCTATTCAGTTAACTCTGTTTGAGGTATAAGTGCTACACGGCCAACGTTTGTATAAACGTAACCTTTCCAAATCTGTGAAAGGTTACTGTACAGCATGCTACTTTAGATATAGAGCAAGGTGTAGCCATAGGCATCCCAAGTTCAATGCATTATTTGAAGTGAATTACAAGGAATTCATATCTTAGAGGTCCCAGTTTTTCAAACGATGGATAGTGCTATCCACCGGATAAATCACTATCCTGTGGACAAGTCATAGCGAAACCAATAAATTACTGCATCATCCAATGGATAGTGATTTATCTGGTGGATTATAAGCATTATCCACCTTTTGAACAACTGGGGCCTTGAGGGTATTCATAATAGGATTTATGGTCTCCTGCTTGTAGTGTTTAATTCCTAATTTTGATGCAGTGACAGCCATTTGACAAGCAGTCATTTAAAGTAATGTAACTGCAAGGTTCTGAGTGAACATTTTTCCATTTCTTTAAAGGTTTGGAGAGGAACTCTTTTACTGTGTGACTACATTGTTCACCATGAAGACAGGTAATAGTCACTGGCACTCTCATCATGATAATAACATTGATACAGGATTGCCAAATATGTTTTTCTAGATGCACATGTGATGGAATTTTAGGAGAGAGATGTTGGGATCACAAAAAACTGTTGATTTCTGGTGACAATTTTTCCACATTGGTCTACAACAGTTGTAAGTTTTCTCTTTTAATAAGCTCCATGGCTGCAAGGACCTTCTTGTATCAAAGAAGGGCCTGTTTGTTGTTAACTTACATTTAAGCAGCTTGTTTAAATTAAAGGCATTACATCTGCATACATGCAATCAACAACCCTTGTAAGTTATGAGAAAGGTATAAAGACACTTGTTAATTGGCTTAAAAAGCTCACGCTGCACTCTCATCCATTCAGTAGTAAAACCGTCAGTCATGCTCATATGAATATTCCTGCAATTTGCCCCCACAGCATGTCCCTTTATAAAGTAGATATTGAAATTTTTAAGTCTAGATTTGATGGCTGCACAATGTTAGAGCTTGGGGCAGGACTTGGTTTGTGCAGCATAATTGTTGGAAGAGTTGCAAAGAGAGTCTTTTGCACAGGTACGTACTGACTTAAATTGACAGAAATGGACCTCTTGTGACAAGTTTCCTTTCCCATTTTCTATAATAATACCAACTTGCAGTCTTTGTCCCCCCCTCCCCTCCCCCTCTTGGTTCAAAAACAAGGAAGGAATAATCATTTGTTTGTTTCCCATAAAACCTTTCCTTACATTAGTTGTTTTCCTGGAATGTCACACATAATATACCGGGTAGTTCCCAATTTCTGGATATTTAGCCGCCAGGAGAAAACAATTCAGTCACTGCAGATAAAGACAGTGTTCTGATGTTAAAGTTGTTTATGAAAGAACGCTATCTTTATCTACAGTAGCTGATGACGTTTCATGTTGGAAGCTTGGTCTGTTCATGTTTCAATTTAAAAATTATCTTCTCCCTAGAAAATTTGAAACTATATTTATGAGAAATAACCAAATCCACAGCTACTGTACAACACAAGGCACGAAAAATCCTTTTGTCTTCCCTTATGTAGAACAAAATATTCAACAGATTTCTGTTTTTTATCAACTTGAAGGTCCAAAGCTTTTCAACTCCATCCCCATTGATATAACTGGCTCTCCATCTCTGGCATCCTTCAGAAAGAAAGTTTAAAAATCTATTTTAGATAAATATTAATTCTACCACTGTATGTGTGGAACTTGTGCTACCCACGGTGTTTCAAAGGAGTGAGTTACAGGAATTTTACCGAAATTATTCTCTAATGTAGATATTGGTGACATCGTTCTCCAAAAGTGCAAAGACAACATTGCCAAGAACTCACATCTTTTCAAGTATGGTATGTTTCATTTGTTGAACTCTACATCTTTCATTTCGATTAAGGAAACTTTAGTAACCTCTTGACAAGTCATAAGCTAATAATGCTTTCGAGATGTGATAGTTTAATTATTACAGTAATACTGGATTTGTAACTACTTTTTGTAGGCAATGATGCTGTTGTTGTCCGCGAATTTGATTGGTTAAAAAATGGGATATTAGCAGGTATGCGTACCATACTGATAAATTCCAAACAAGGTTGAGCGAGCCGTGGTTGCAGGCTGAGCTTTCTGCCAGGATGATTACTCGATTCTAATTGGCTGAGAGCAATGCAGTTCAAGTGTAACACGGTGCAAAAAGCGTAATACCAGTGCAAATTAGACATCGAAATTCTGGATCATGATTCGCTAATAAATAATACGGTTAGGCTTAACCATCTCAAATTTTTTCATGTATATTATTAAGTAATTAATAACTAATCACGTGATTTTTCTCGTGGAATTTGGAATAAATAAGCACTTGTAAATTTTTTTTTCAAAATTTTGCTTGTCTTTGAAAAACTTTACAAGTGCTTATTTATTCCAAATTGCACTCGAAATCATGTGATTACCTACCTGTACTAACTACAGTTTTTGCGGTTGATCAAGTTTCGAAAGCTTTTCACGTAATTTGGTAAAAAACACTTAAAATAAAGGGCATGCATCCATCTTTTTACTTCTTTTTTTTAATGTCCTGTGCATGAATATCAATTGTGCCAAGTTTGACAGAAGTCTGGATGGAACGTCATTTTCAAGGGAATTAACTTACGTGTCGACTGTATTGAGCGCTGGAGCACTTCTAGTCCATTTTACAGCTGTGTGCTTAATTACCTGACCTATGAATGAAAGTGAAGCTAAAGTTGATCTTGTTTTGATAGAAACCTCAATGCTTTTCTTATGTAAATTATTACCAATTAGCATGACAACATCATAAACAATTATAAGAAAAGGAGGGAGGTCTGTATCATAACAAGGTCAACACCAGCCTCACTTTCATTTAAGGGCCAGGTAACTAAGCACACAACTGTTTTCACACCCCTATCTCTTGCTTGCTTATTCATTTCCATCCCGTTCACCTCACCACGGAGCCAGGTGCCCTTGTAACAGCTTTCATCCTTGTCTTCATATATAAGACTGAACAATACCGTGACATGGGTTCTATTTTCTGACTCAGACTCATCATCGTATTGCTCAAATTTGTTGGCTCTCTTCTCTTCTCTTTGAAATCCAACAGAAAGCAAAGAACTTTAAAAAAATTATTCTTTTCAGGTAAGTTATTACTCTGTCCGAAAGAACAAAGTATAGGATTCGGCCCTGACTCTCTGTTTTTTTCGGTTCGCGATTTTCCTGCGCATGCGTAAGATTTCTTTGCTCGTGGGACAAGACTTTTCAGAGTAAGTACTCCAAGTAGGATTCGCGCTCGGAATCTCTTCATTCAGAGGCGGTCATGATAAACACTAGATCACGGAACGCTACGTGATAAACTAGCGGAGAAATATTTATGAAAGAATTTGTGTGCATGACTGGAAACGAGTTTTTGTGTTTCGTGGTACGCAATACCGTGTCTCAGTAACACACAGGTTGTCATTACTGTGCCAACCAGTGATGTATTGGCTGTCAAAACAAAGGTTCTTTTGTTCTTTGGCATTTAATCCTATGGTTGGGTTATGGAATGTGAACTTCGGACTTCGGACTTCGGACTACGGAATTAAACTGGATATTGAACAAGATATTGTATCATAAAAACACTGAAATATTGTGAACTTAAGAGAAAATCGGCTTCAGGAAAAAACCTTCGAACAAAGTGTAGGCTACCCGTAGCCTCTTGTTTGAAAAAGAAAATTACCAAGAATTTTGCATTCAAAAAAGTGTTGATATTTTAATGCATTCAATATATTTCTTTCAGGGGAAAGCGATTTCTGTTGGACAAAGGAAGACCAAGATGCTTTGAAGGACACTTCTGTTCTACTTGCAGCAGATGGTGATTTGTTTTTGTCTTAAACGTTTGAGTGTTGGTACCCAGGGAAATCAGGAGGGAATTTCAGCAAAGATATCATTTAAAATGACTCTTCAAAATACACTTTAGCGTTTTCATAAGTGTTTCGTGATTCACTACTTTAAATTATTCAAATTTTACTGTACGGGTTCTCTATTCGTACAAACTAACGCTTTTGAAGTAAAGATTGAGAATGAAAGAATTGTTGTATGCCGGCTCACGTTATCATAAAGTCCTATAAATTTATTTACATTTGAGAAATTTAGCAATACGCTTGCTTGAAACGGCAACGTCAGCCTCCCGTTTAACGTTTCATATGAAATGAGAAAAACCTTAAATAACAATGACCACAACCAGGTTTTCTGAGCCCGCGAGACTGATCATCCCCAGCAAACCATTGTTTTCACGAAAGTCGCTTGTCAGCAACCTGGTTCTGGTCATTGCTTCTCATTGCTGTCTAAGTAAAGGTCTTCCATGAAATGAAGGGAAGCTTGTGACTTAAGCTTCGCGTTACCTATGTGAACTCGGAATGGATTCATAGTCGCGTCTTTTTGTTAGCATTTTTTGTAGAAAAAGACGCTATGTAAAATGAAAATCCTTACCTTTCAAATTTTGCGAGTTTTTATGAAGCTTTTTTGTAAGTTAACAGAGAGTCAACGTGAGTTCATGACGAAAATTGCGGTAAGGAGTCAATTATGAACGATCTATAATTTTTCCTTGTTTGACTTAGCGGAACTGAATGGTTTTGGGGTTGTTCTCTTCCGCAAACAACTTGTTATGTAGAAGAAAAACGAGCAAAGAATTCCACACTACGGCAAACGCGAAAATGCCTATACTTTTCCGCAGAGACAGCAACCGACAAACGCGAAAAATGGCGGGAAAATCATGGTCACGTGATGCTAAATCTCTCTATTGGCTTTTTGCAGAGTACAGCAAAGAAATTATCTTAAGAACGTGCAGCGCGTGCAGTAATCATATTCTTGCTTTGTGTTTCCGTATCCGTTGTCGTTTCTGAAACTCCTTTGAAATT
>OX421452.1:10937234-10942234 GCA_949126865.1 Montipora capitata | reverse complement strand
TAAGCAGAAACTGTAGCAGTTGCGAAGAAAGCCTGAACAAATCCAGGCTTAAACGGGGCTCGAACCCATGGCCCTGCGGTTGCGCTGCACTGCTCTGCCAAATGAGCCATCAAGCCAACTGGGACCTGGTCGAAGAAAATAATTTTTTTTTCTAAACAGATATCTTTCCTATATATGTATTTATGCGCCGCTCTGTTTATTCCGTTTTTCCACATTAAGGGTGCGTTCGATTGACCGTATTCTGGAATAGGAATACATGGAATAGAAGTTGGAAATCCTTCGTTTTTACGTAGATTCGTTAAAATTGTCAAACACCTGCTAAAATGGGCCTTAATCACACGGCGGCCATGTTGAGTCATGTTGAGCTCTTGGTGCTTCAAAACGCCAGAAATACCGTTTGAAATCATCACTCCACGTATTCTTATTTCGGAATAGTGTAAATCGAACCCACCCTAAGTATAGCCTGCCTCCTAACGATTTTCATACTGGTTAACGCCTTCTTTTTCAGGAACTGTGGGAAATAAAACCATCTTGAGGGAAAAGAAGGAAGCCGATAGATCCTCGGCAAGATTGTGGCATTGAACATCAAAGCTCAGTCTCAGGCTAGATAAATAGCTGCGCTATGTCCATCAGCTTCTGACAAATGTATCTCCTGATTGATTTTTGAAACAGAATAACTCGTGGAACAGTCAGAGTTTATATGAAATGGACTAGGCATACTCAAGACGAAGGGTTCGCAGTAAGGAAACAAGAAGATTGTTACAGGAGGCAGTGATTGGCCAAATCCTACAGTAATTTCTTTTTATCTGCAGCATGTTGGTTTTCTGCCTACTGTGGACCTGATTTATTAATGGAATGTGTTCCATTGCCTTAGAAAGTTTATTTGAATGTCATTGTTACCGTGGTACTAAAATGTTAGTATAGCTAATCATGAATTTCGAGTGAAATTTGGAATAAATAAGCTCGAGTAATTTTTTTAAAGAGCAACAAAATTACACGCGTCTGATGGACGAGTGCAAATTGTAGTCTTTGAAAAGCTTTACGAGTGTTTATTCCAAATTGCACGAGAAAAAACCACGTGATCACTTAGTATTAAAGATTCATGAGAAAAATTCGAGATGACATTGTTGTAAAAGCACGCGCGTTTTTGAGACGCGGACGGCAACCGGAAGAGGATATTTAGCGTGCCAGGACAATGGTGTCTCCCAGATTTTTATACTGATTATCTCTAATGGACAAAAGATACTTAGCAATGTAAATGTGGTTGTGTGAAGACAAGTTAAAAGGGAAAACAAGTCACTTCTGGTTCCCGTCCGCGTCTCAAAAACGCGCGTGCGTAAGCTCCCCTAAAAGCAACGCACCCGTTTCACGCAATCACGTGAAAATTGCGCCACCCAAGGCTCACATTTATTGGCTTTCTTCGATCATTGACCAATGCACAATGCTTGGTTCTTACCTCTTTTGCACTGAATTACCTACCCGGATATAATTTTCTGTATCTTTCACGTGGAGAAAATAAGCGATTTCGTGGCCGCAAAGCTTTAGGTAAAGGTACACGTTATTTAACGTCGGAAGTTCCTTTACTCTCTAGAGAGTACTCTCCCAGGAAGCCGACGGTGCGCTCATTTTACCCCCCTCTTTCCATCAGTGCTCCGTTTTAAGGGTATTTAAAGCTACTTAGGCTACGCTGAAAGGAAAGAAGTCGAAACAAGGATGTCAGATCCGGGGATCGAACTCAGGACCTTATGCACCAAGGCCGCGCACTAACCGACTGTGCAACCCTTGCTCCTTTAGCATTTCACATGGGTTGTTTTCACGTTACGTCATCGCTGCCATGCTGGTGGACGAAAACAAAAGATCTCTCATTATCTCCTTTTGTTCGACTCCCAGCAATAATACATTTTTTGTCTCAAGAGATTGGTTGCAAACCATCTGTTCAGTTGGCTGCTTCAAGGCAAAGGAAAGAGGACGATCTTTCTCCACTCACTACAAAGAACGTATCTTGGGCAAATGATTTTTATCAGCCGTTGCTTTCTGCAACAATTTGTCTAGAATTAAAAACACTCTGAAGTTGATTGAATTCACGCTTGACTTGTGCTTGCATATATAGAGAACAAAGTTGAAAAAGAAAACAGTTGTGCTGAATGGAATGAATTGAAGATGCTTTAAAAGTGAGTTGAAGTTGTACTCTGAGTCTCCATACTTAGCGACCCTCTCGACAGCTTAACAGTTGGAGAAGACTCGTCGGATGTAACTAGGAAAAGTCGCGTGAAATAAGAAACAAACGCATCGTATGGTAGTTCTGGCATTTAGGGACTTATTCTTTGCTCCTTTGCACGACTGTGTCAATTCATTGTATTTCGTTTACGGAGTAAAATTTTATTATGTCATTGATTCAGTTGTCAAATGTGAATTAAGAAACGCAGCAGAAGACGCAGATCAGCTTCAGTTGTAACGACACGTTATGCCAATGAAGTTGATTGTGAATTCACGCTTGACTTGTGCTTGAACAGAGTTGAGATAGAATATAGTTGTGCGGAGTGGAAGGAATTGAAGATGCTATTAAACTGAGTTGAAGTTGTAATCCTAGGAACGTTGTGGTTTAGCGACCCTCTCGACACCTCAACAGTTGGAAAAGCCAACAATTAGTATCGACTCGCCGGATATAGTGCTGTATTCTTCACACGATCTCGGTAAAAAGTGTAGTTAACCGAACCGTAAAATGAATGCTAAAATTTTAAAAGAGTGCTTAGCCCTAAAATAATCTTAATCAGTAAACGAGTGCTATATTCATCACACTTATCTCGTAAAGAGTGTGATTAACCGAACCGTAACATGAAAGCTCAAATTTGAATGAAAGAACGAGACTAGTTAGAAGAGCTAGGGATCGTTTGATATTCTAGAACTTTAGAGATTTTACAACCCCCAAAAGACCTTACATATTCTAGAGCTTTAGAAATCTTAGAATCACAACATGGACCATGGATATTCGAGAACTCTAGAACGTTTAGTTCTGGCATTCTGGCGCCGACGGTTTTTCTTTTTCTGATGTGTTTCTGGACATTGTTTTGTTTTTAACTCCATCTTCTAGACGGAAATCAAGTTTCACTTTCTAGAGTTCGCCGAGCATAGTTAACAGTGTTCAGTATTTTGTTTCCGTGAATTTTACGCCCTAATTAAGGGAACGTGTTGTTTACAGAGACGGAGAGCTTACTAATAACTCGTTGTCGCCTTTTTGAAAAAGATCGGGTAAACCAGTGAGTTGAGCGAGATTTCAGCGCGATTTTTCGAACTTTCCCCAACAAAAATGCAACAAATGTAGACGATCTCGAACCCAAAATCGGTCATCAATTTCCGCAGTTGTATTTTTGAGAAAGAAACGCGGAAGTAGTTCAACCTAGTTTCCAGGTTCCCCCTTCTTCCCACATGTACCAATCAGACACAAGAACATGTTTAACCCTTGACTCCCAGGATTGATCAGTATGTAAATTCACCTCTCATTTTCAATACAAAGTCAGGTGGACAGGTATTGAGAATGAAGATTACTATCAGCTCAAGGGTATTATCCTGCTATAACACCAAATTCTTATGACCAGCCAACGAACGAATGTATGGATGTAGTTAGGAGAATGAACTTTTAGATCATGGGAGTCAAAGGGTAAAGGTGATTTATCTTAGCAGTTATATGCTCGACTGACACTTTGAGACGTCAGTTTTTCAAGGATCTACCACCGTACAGATTCTTCAGAGTAACCTGTAATTCCTTATGGTAGGAGCATTTTTCATTATGATTGTTTTGCGGCGATTATTCAGTCTGGGATAGCCAGCTACTAGTTTTTGAAAGTGGTGTTAAATGTGTTTCTGGACATTGTTTTGTTTTTAACTCCATCTTCTAGACGGAAATCAAGTTTTACTTTCTAGAGTTCGCCGAGCATAATTAACAGTGTTCAGTATTTTGTTTCCGTGAATTTTGCGCCCTAATTAAGGGAACGTGTTGTTTGCAGAGAGGGAGAGCTTACCAATTACTCGTTGTCACCTTTTTGAAAAAGATTGGGTAAACCAGTTGAGCGGGATTCAGCGCGATTTTTCGAACTTTCCCCGACATAAATGCAGAAAATCTAGACGATCTCGAAACCAAAAGTCGATCACCAATTTCCGCTTAGCTAGTGCTGTAATTTGATAGTAAATTTGAATTCCCTCGGCTGAACTTTCTCAAGGAATCGCTCTGAATTTTACATATCTTTTCAGATTCTATCTGATGTCTCGAGAAGTTGCGTGAATTTTTGGCAGCTTTTTCCCACATTTACGGAAGTTTACGATGAACTATTGTAGCCTGGGGCTTCGTCACGCGTTCCTCCCCCACGAACTTCTGCTGAAACGAAAAACCACTTCCGTTTGACTCTATTTAAAGAAACCAATCAGCATTGACTAATTGTGTTGTAGATAGCCAATCACATGCTGGGAAAGAATGCCCTTCAAAACACGAGTTCATCCAAAACTGGAAACGGCCTCTGATTGGTCCGTAAAGAACGGAAGTGGTTTTCGTTTCAGCAGACGTTCGTGTGTCTGCGTGGGAGGCTAACAATGACCAAGTGGAAACGCAACATGTCCTACCTCTGAAATGACGATTCTCGACCATTCCTAATTTTCTCTGGATTGACTGTTGTCGTCAATTTAGATTACTCTGTCCCAGAACTTGTGGTAGCAGATGAAAAGAAAAAAAGTAAACGTTGCATCCATGGACGGGATTTGAAACCAGAAAACCCACTTTGAAGGAACTGTTGATAGTGCAAAGTTATTAGTTGATAGTGCAAAGTTATTAGGAATAACAATCACAAGTGATCTATCATGGAACACCCATGTAAATGATGTTATCAAAAAGGCAGCCAAAAGGCTATACTTTTTAGTTCAGCTAAAAAGGGCCAAGGTTCCCTGCAATGACTTAGGGTTATTTTACATCACTTGTGTAAGATCAGTTTTAGATTATGCGATCCCTGTGT
>OX421452.1:10914734-10927234 GCA_949126865.1 Montipora capitata | reverse complement strand
AATAAGTTCCTGATACAAATCACCGCGCGCCTTTTCTATCAAGTTAGTAGCGTAGTTTCTTGCTGATTTGTATCCGGCGATTTAGGTACCTAGCGGAAATAAGCCATTTCACGGCAGCAACACTTTTAACTAGCATTTTAATAAGTTCCATTCATATAGAGCTATGATGCCGCGAAGCATCTAATAAATATGATCATAGTTCATATAGATGGACTTGTGAAACCCCGAAAACGTCAAAAGTAAGAACATTATTTTCGCACTGCATGTTAACTTGACAGTGATCGTGCACAATCTTTGTCCTCGGTTCGCAACTGAGTTTTGGATAAATTAATCGAAACTTTTGATTGGCTGTCTTTTAGAAAAAAGGGTGCGGTTTGTGTATGGGCCAAAACAGCGAACAAAAACACAAAACAAAGAAATCTATCGAGTTTCATAGTCATAATTAACTATGACGACAATCTTTCCCTCCACTCACTATACAAACAAATGGGCAAATGATTTTCATCAGTCAATGCTCTCTTGGATTAAAATCAACTTCCAAAGACATTTTGTTTCCAGCATTAAAACTGAATTCACGCTTGACTTGTGCTTGCATAGACAAAGAGAATAGCGTTGAGATAGAATACAATTGTGCTGAATGGAATGAATTGAAGATTCCATTAAGGGAGCGTCACAAAAACTTGTTGGGAGTGGGGGGGAGGGGGTGGGGACTGATGAGAAATTATCTACTATGTAAAAAAATTGGAGGATCCCTTCTTGCTGTATTAAACATTTCAGGGATCCCCTTTTAGTATCCCTAAAATTTGAGACACCCCCAACCTACCTCATGGCAACAAAAACAAAACAAAAAGATCACGGGCCCGGGTCAAAGTTTTAAAAGCAAAATCACTTGCTTCTACCACCGACAAGCTCAGGTCGTATCGTGGTTTTTCCTTGTAGGTACGAACAGGAAGGCTTATGAAACGAGCGCTTTCGGTGCAAGCCCGTCTAGGGAGGTCTGGGGGCATGCTCCTCCAGAAACTTTTTATTTTGAGGGCCTCGGAAATGCCATTTGCCATGTTTTCCAGGGCGAAGTTTCATAAATCAAAGCATGAAAAAACGCTAACTATTCAGTAACTTTGTAGCTTACTTGTCACCCTTTCGAACTACTGATATAAGTGTATATTAGACTAGTGCATTATCCACGGTAAATGTGGCTACAGGTAAAGGGCGAGACTTCGAATTCTCTCTTTACGACGGGAATAATAAATAAATAAATAAAATAACGTTGTTTTTTTTGGATACGTGGGTATATGGTTGCTACGCCCCTGCAAGCCTATTAGTCAAGACTATAATTAAATTGATGCAAAAGGTCACATTCACGTTACTGCAGAGAAAATCAATACCAAGAAACTAAAAATATATCATGAGGACGAACTATTTTCTTGGAAAAGATATCACAGCAGTATGAAGGTCCAAATCTAACGTCTCATAGAAAACAAACCATTGCTAAATCTTACCGGGAAGCGCCTAAATGAGACATCCACTCACATATGTACTCGAGAGAAGACAAGTTTTGTTTTCATTACTTGAAGGTACCCCCCTATGTTTTTCAAACACCCCCATTTTCACCTCAAGTTTTATCCAATTTCTCATCGGCCCCCCCCCCCCCCCCCTTCCCTAACAAGTTTTTCTGAACGCTCTCGAAAGTAAGTCATTGTAAATCAATCTGAGGAACAATGTGGAGTCTCAAAACCTGTCATCTTAGCGACCCTCTCGATACCTGAACAGTTGGAGAAGCCAACAATAAATATCGACTCTCGGAATATAACGAAAAAACCACCGCATATAAAAAATCAAACAAAGCATCGTACGGTAGTTCTGGCATTTGGGAAACCTATTCTTTGCTCCCTTGCACAACTATGTTTCAATTTATTGTTTTTCGTTTTCCGTTTCGTTTATCTTGGTGTGATTCAGATACGCGGAAATAGAAGAAGATAACGACACGTCATGAAAAGGTCAACCTAGTTTCCAGGTTCCCTCTTCTTGCTGCATGTGCCAGTCAGACGCAGGAACATACATACCTAACACGGTATAGACGCCTCAGATGGTAAGAACATTCTTCATTCTAATTGTTTTGCATCGATTTTCCTCTGATAAGCAGCTGCTCGTTTTTGAAAGTCTTGTTAATATTTGCGAACTAGTAGCAGACATGAAATAATTTCAAGTAGAAACACACAGTTTTGAGTTTACAATACATGTTTCGGATGACCAACATCCATTGTCAGTTGCGAATACAAATGAACCACTAGTCGCTGTGACATAAAAGATAGCTAAATAGGAAGTATGAATACTAAATAACAACGTGAATATGGGACACCAGAAAATACAATGATAGAAAACAATGGGTATTTAACATGGAAAAATTAAAACGAAAGTGTTAATATCTGTTTCTGGACATCGCTTTGTTTTAACTCCATCTTCAAGGAGGAAATGAAGTTTCACTTTCTAGAGTTCGCCGAGCTTAACCACAGGGGGCCCGCACAAACTGTGTGACCTTTTTATTTTGAATTTATAGCCGGGAAATGTATGGGAATGTCGAATATCCTCGCATGATCGTACTATATTGCGATAAATATTCTCATTTAACATCAAAATAAACGTATTATTACCTTAAATGTTGTGTGTTGTCGTTCTTGAGGTTGAAGACGGCGATTTTAGCGATTTGAAGGGTTCGGCGTTGGACGTTCACTCGAGTGTAACAGTAGAGAGACAAAGCCCCCTGTGGCTTAACAATATTTAGTATTTTGTTTGCGCCCTAAGGTCTGCAGAAAGGGAGAGCTTACTAATTACTCGTTGTAGCATTTTAAAAAAAGATCGGATAAAACTAGTTTTCGAACTTGGCCCAGCATAAATGCAACTAATCTAGACGGCTTCCCAAGTCTAGAAACCAAAATTTGAAATTTGATTGCAAATGTGAATTCTGAGAAGCGAAACTCTCGGCTGAACTTTCTCAAATGAGATCGCTTTGAATTTTTCATGATGTCATATGAAGCTGCGTGAATTGTTCGCGGCTTTTTCCGACATTTACAGATGCCTACCATGTAAAGGCGGAAACGATAGTATCTAGCAGAAAAAGAATCACCGGGGAATCACCCCGACAGCAAAGAATAAAAGCCGCGTGAATAAGAAAATCACAGCCGGTACAAATCAAGTGCTCTCTCTTTCTTTTGCTCTCCAATAATGTTCTTGTTTTCTTTGCCAGGCATTTTTCGGAGGAGCCAAGCTTGCACTCGCTTTGATGCTAGTTTTTGCTGTTTTGGATTTGGAAACAGAAGCCCGGCAAAATTTCATCGGTAAGTTCGCTTCGTAAAGTTTCCGACTTCAAGGTTGTCGACCTATTTATCAGGCGATTCAAGTTCTAGTTTCTTTATTTCTACCGAACATTAAAATAAAAGCAAAATATGCAGACTTTCAAAGAAAAAATTAGGAGGATTTGAAACGGATACCCATTGGTTTAAGAGATGATTACAAACTTCACAATTGCGTTTCAACAGAAAAACTAGAGGCTCTTGTAGTTTCGTGGAAAAGGAAGAGCGATACGTTTTTGAAGTTACAGAGTACAATAAGTAAATAAAATTAATTTATTTATCAATAATGGTAATGGTGTCTGCATGCCCTTACGAGCATCTCTGACTCCAAATATCAACTGCATATTTCAAGTCCTTATGAAGCTGTATACGAAAGTGAAAGTAAGTGAGCAGTCATGAAGTCTCACAAAATGCTTCTTACGGTGAAAAGGAAGATGGAGAAGGATCATACATTCTAGGTCATTGTCTTGTATGTGATGTCCATTAAATTGCCGCAAAATTATCGACATAAACTTGAAGAAGAACATTGGAAATATTCAACAACAAGCCTTACCACAGATAACCCAGGCTTACTGTGTGTGCCACATAGGTAAATATAAAGAACATATGAGGCGAAGTTTAGGTCTGAAAATTTGCTAGAAAATGGAAATAAAAATCGATAAAACTTACCATGTGGTGAGCTGTTGTTGTCTTTAATACGTACACGAAGTTTCGGGAAAAATGGTCCCCGTTCACCTTCCTTCATAGTATAGTGACAAGGTAGGAGACGGAGGCCAGCTTAGGGACTCCAATCGACTGAATCGACCCAAAACAAGCACGTTTTTTTTCGCGAAAATCGAATCCAGTCGCTAAATAAACACGCAGGGCTCGTGGAACATGAATTTCTCTAAACCACGAATCCACTGAAGCATCTCCAGGTAGCAGCGCGAAGCCACCAGACTCCGTAGAACTTGTAAGTTAACCTGCTAAAATGTGCGCCATAAACCGTTGTCCTCGCAAAGTGTCCAATTCAAAATGGCACTGAACTCGGGACGCCTGGTGACGAGTATGATAAGTCCCCCCTGGAGAGAGGGGAGTCCCGGATTGCTCAGTAAGTTTTGTTTTTAGCAATTTGGGACTCCCCTCCCTCCAGAACTTATTATACTCGTCACCAGGCGTCCCGAGTTGAGTGCCATTTTGAATCGGACACTGCGAGGACAACGGTTCCTGGCCGCCATTTTAGCAGGTTAACTTACAAGTTCTACGGAGTCTGGTGGCTTCGCGTTGCTACCTGGAGATGCTTCAGTGGATTCATGGTTTAGAGAAATTCATGTTACACGAGCCTGGCGTGTTTATATAGCGACTGGACTCGATTTTCGCGAAAAAAAAAACGTGCTCGTTTTGGGTCGATTGGAGTCCCCAAGCTGGCTTCCGTCTCCTACCTTGTCACTATACCATGAAGGAAGGTGAACGGGGACCATTTTTCCCGAAACTTCGTGTACGTATTAACAACAGCTCACCACATGGTAAGTTTTATCGATTTTTATTTCCATTTTCTAGCAAATTTTCAGACCTAAACTTCGCCTCATATGTTCTCTATATTTACCTATGTGGCACACACAGTAAGCCTGGGTTACCTGTGGCCTTACAAGTCACGCAAAGTGACTAAGATCATTGTACTCGAGATGACCGTAATCTGAGTAATCTGTGTCAGAATTGTACTAATAGCTATAGGAGTCAGTTTGCGGTCGGCATCCTGTAAAAAAGAAGCTCGAAAATAACTGATCATTTGGACCGTATCTCATAAAATTATTAAAAGCCGAATACACATCTTTCCACCAGTCTTTGTTTGCATTTTAAAAGCTGATACTCTTGTAAGTTAAATCCACAGGTCATTAACTTCATAGGCGTTGCAACGTTATGACATTTCAAATTAAATACTGAGTATCCAGTGCTAAGAGAAAGACGTCTTTCATGTCAAGAGCATGGGTCGACTTGAAACTCTGTTGCACGATGCCTACTATTGTTATTGCGCACACGTTCTGCGCATCTCCAGATACTCAAATTTCCGATTTCCCTATGCGTGATGCTTATTAATGCCTCGAGAAAAGCAACGAAAGTAAAGGCCGGGTTGTAAAGAGTTCCGTTGAATCTTCAAAACCAATCGACCAAATTGGTAAACATATCTACTAGTTTTGACAAATTAATTGCGTTATCTTGCATGTTAGGAGCATGCTGGGACACTTGGAGCAGGTGCTCTAGTTGGAGCCATTTTCTCACCGGAGTGCTTTGGCAGACCTGTCGTGAAAGGTACATAAACGAGTATTTTGAGTTCAAACTAACTTACAATGACAGTAGGACGAGATATGGAACGCACGCTCTCCTTGAGAGTGCTTAAGGCCAATCTGCATATTCCCGCCGCACGACAAATGAGGTTAAAAACAAATAAAAGCTCTGCGCGGAAATAATATTAGAAACTTTAAGATTTACAACGCCGTCCTCAACGAGAACGTCACGAAACAACAATATCATTGGTTAAAAGAGGAAAAATCATGCTGCACGTGCGCACGCATTTTAGCACAAAGTCGTGCGGTACACCGCACAACAACGACGTGAAATCACCAAATTTGAGGATTTTTGACAACGCGAGCGCACAAATGTGAATCTATAATTCTCTATTTTTACTCTGAAACCGCTCGTACCAATTTATTTTTAGGATTCTTTGCCCACATTGTACGACGCGAAGGAGATGGCCTAACTGCAAGAAACTTACGATAGTGCAAAGTTATATTTTGAGGTGACGTTTTCGTTGACGTCGCCGTCGTAGATCGTGAAGTCCCTATTGGCGCATGCAAACGCTTTCTACACCATATTCCATCCAGCAGGTCAGGTTCCTTTTCGATCCTTTAGGGGGAAGTGTTGCGTGACATCCCAAAAACGGCCGCGAAGGATAATAAATTGACTAAGAAAAGGTTGCTAATACAGTCCCCTTCCCACCGGATCCTTGTCCTTTATGGATGTAGCTGCAGAAGAGAGAAAAACAATAAGAACGCACCTTACTGAAAACGTTTGGGTATTAAAGGGACCTCTGCGCTGTGTCGGAACTGACTGTATTGAGCATGCGCCGCGGTTACGTAGCGATCAAACTGTTAATCAAACTGTGCGCTCTCAACACCATAGAGCGAAATTACTCCCAAAAATTGCATGGGACTCAACGGTCGCAAAACGAAAGTCAGTAAACATTAAAAGGAACATGCAATAAGTTGAGCAGTGCCGTCCAAGATCGTGGATCGCGGTTGACTCACAAAAGTTGTCGATGAAAGGGAGAGGTCTCTTTTCCTCTCTCCGTCAACCAAGCAAACACAAACATGTTTATTAATGAACGATTATCACTTTCCTAGGTGCGAAAGCCTCGGTTATAGTCGTGGAGACTGTGTCAAAGTTCCCAGCAACTGCCCTCTCAGTGAAAAGGCGTGGCAGTGCCAGTGCTCTAATTAGAACCAAGGAAAAAAGCCCAGCTTGTGCGGCTTCTAAATCCCGTTCACTCAACACATCACCAAATGTCTGGGCGCCGCTTTCTTTCGATTTTAAAATGTGACTTCTGTTAGAAGATAGCTTTAATGAATTAGTTGATTTGAAGGACGCTAGAGTTTTCTCAATAAAGCAATCTAATGGCATAAACTAGTTTCACTCTCGTTTATCTGCCACGTGCAAGGAAGTCTTTAATGGGCAAAACCAATTCTCAGGAAATTTAAGGAGAACTTCAGCTTAAGGTGCGCCATAGTAGCTGTATTGGGGAAAAGAACGATGCATAATCCTATCATTCATACAATGGGGAGAATAAATTTCCACCACACTGATAAAACATTCTTCTCTTTGAAAAATTGGAAATCGCTTCTTTACTTTTCTTTACTTGTTAAATAATGCAAGAGGATTACAAAAGGAAAGAAAGCCTGACTCGATACGGTTTGGCAACATTTGTCTAGTGACGCAAGCATAATCACAAAAACATTCGCAGAGGAGATTTGATGATTCACACCTTTTTGGAAGCGAAAAAAGTAGAAAGACGTTAAGGACGTTCGCGCCCATTGCTACTGCGCATCCTTACAGTGCACAATGAACAATGATAGGCCCTCATGGGCCACGGGTCCCTCAAGCCCGCAATAGTCCCTCAATAGCCCATTCGGCTTCGCCTCATGGGCTATTGACCCGTAGCCCACTTGTATTATCGAAAGGTAGTCCCTACTTTATTTTGCAAAAACAAACAAAGTGATGCGTACATGTCTATACATTTGTAGAATATAGTATAATAGCTCATAACTCTAGAATTGCATCATCCAATATCTAGTTATACATGTCGCTTCGAAGTGTTGGATAACGCGAATCCAGCACCGTGAGGGTCAAATCAAGATTGACATAGAGGATATTACATGGCCACTCGGGGAAACGAATTTTATCTTCGAGTGCTGAAAGTATCTCTCACTCGTTCGCTTCGCTCACTCGTGAGAGATACTCTCAGCTCGAGATACTGATAGTATCTTCACTGCGCGCGATGAAGATATGATTTTTTAGTAAAGGGAGAAATCCTGGTATTTTATCAGTATCTATAAAATAAATTAGATTGGAAATCTTGAGAGAGTAGACGACCATCATTGCTGTCAAAAAACCAACATTTGATTTGCGTTAATTTGATGGTTTTAGTCCGTTTACAGTGTCCCAATTAAGCCTCCAGCGCTAGAAGACCAGACGCTTAAATAAAGTTCCTTTCCTTTCGTTTCTTTTCCTTTACCAATTAGAATAGGGAGAGTTGTCTGTGCAAGGGGATCTAAGGGGAGCTTTTAGAAAAGAGGAGGAACACACCAAGGGGAAACTCTATCTCCACTAATTCCTTGACTCAACCCTTTCCCGAGTAAATTTATTTTTACGAACAGGTTTTTCCCTCGAAAAGTAACAATGTACACAGTCTCCTTTTCTCTCAGACACAAGTGATAAAGAGCAAGAGGACATGACGCATGCACCAGCACAAGCAACATGCGTGCAATAACTTGTTACTTAATTAGTTTCTTCAAGGATATAGCAGGAGTCGAACCTATGACGACTTTCCGACTCACATAAGAAGTAATCGGACATCCGATCACTATCGGAAGGTCAAAAGTTCGACTCCTGCAAAAGAGCACTCGGATTTTTTCCGAATATCCCCAAGACACCAACGAAAAAAAAAAAAACGTTTCTTCACTTTATTAACCGGGGCTTACACATTTGTCCTCTCCTTCATAACAAAACAGAAAAAAGGTACTGAGTGTGTATATGTTGCCTTGAAGGGACTATGTTACGTTATTTTAGGGTTTAGTTAAAGGAACACGGTCACGGTCTGCGCATGCTCGTGTAGCTGATCGACACTTGAAAAAGTCAGCCTAAGCAATCACAAATTCAAAATGGCGTCTAGCGGAGGATCCGGACATGGCGGTAAACGCATCAACTCAGGGCGGAAACGAAAGGTCGAAGACAGAGGGGAATTTGCTTTAGATAAAGATAGCATTTGCGTTAGATAAACTTGATTTAATGCAAAATATATGCAGAATTCTTCAACTTACCGATATTTCCATAATGGCGGTCGAGCGTGACAAGTCTCGGAGAGAGTGAATGCTACTGCGCATGTCAACCCGTGACAGTGTCCCTTTAACTACGACTTTAAAACTCGAAAATGGTAATGTGAATTCCTTTACTGATAAATTATCGTTACATCACAAACAAGATGATTCTGAGCAAAAACGACCTATAGGGAAGATATCTGTTACAAACATTGCTTTGTTATCCAAATTGCCAACCACCGGAACAAAAGAACCTTTGGGGTTTCGACAGCCAATGAGGCTCTGGTTGGCACATTGATGACAATAGGTGACGTCAACGATATCTTCCCTATACCCGGGCGATTTGCCATAAGCTTGAAAAACGTCGGCCCGACCGTTTTTTCAAGATTACCCAAATGCAATCCGTTTCAATCTTGTCCATTTGTGTCCATCCATGCTTTTCTTTCCTTGGTATTTCTTCTATGTTGTTCAACAGTTTTAAGTGGTTATTGCAATGTTTCATTCTACTTTTTGGGCATTTTCAGTGGATTTTATGAAATAACATCATTTTCCGTGTCATACTGAGCACCTTTGAGCTTATGCTTGTCGATTGAAACCCTGTTAAGCGGCCTTCACACGACAAACTAAAGTCGGCAAACTCAGGTTTGCCACGAATCGTTCACACGTCAAATACGAGTTTACCAACACGAAAAAGTTGGTGAAAAAGTTGACAAGAATAGAGACCAGTTCTATTTGTCGCCAACAATTTGCCAACATGTTTGAGAACTCTTGTTGTGTCTTTTACACACGCCAACTTGAGTTTTCCAACAAGAGTTTGCCAACTTTAGTTTGTCGTGTGAAGGCCGAAATAGCCCTCGTCGTGTCTTGAAAAGGAAAGGAAATTGCAAACTGTGTAAAATACTTGTACATTGCTCTGAAAATTATCCTTCAAGTTCTTCCTAAACACATTTTCGCTGGACAATAACTGGACCAGATTCATCGTACTCTTTCTTGGTGATCCACATTGGCTGAAAATCCGACAAGGAAGCTAAGATGGAGCCCCCGACCCAAGCAGTGTATTTACGCTCAGGCGGTGAAATGACCTTGACCTTCATCTTGCTTTGAGCAAGAGCCGTCATTTCCTTCTGAAGTCGCTGGGAAATTCCTTCGAACATAGTTGTTCCACCAGCTAATACAATATTGCCGAACAACTCTTGCTGGATGCCTTCATCACACTGCATGATGGAAGAGTAAACAAGCTGATGAATACCGGTAAAGCCGGTTCCAGCCAGAGGAGGATGAAACAAGGCTTCGGGGCACCGGATGCGTTCGGCTCCACCAATGGTTATGGCGCGGCCATCTGGAAGCCTGTAGCTCTTATCCAAGGTGGGACTTGAGACTGCAGTACTCGTCTCCTTTTCGTAGTCCAAGGCCACATAACACAGTGTTTCTTTGACATCACGCACGATCTCTCGATTGACTGCGACAAGTGACGCATCCTTCTCAACAAGGCAGGTTTTGAGGTAATCCGTAAGGTACCCACCAGCACAGTCCAGACGAAGGATGTTTTCGCGGACAGCGAAACCGTCATGTATAGGAACTGCATGGGTAATACCATAGCCACTGTCCAAAGTTAAGCCACTCTTACGACCCGCGGCATAAAGGGCCAGAACCGGTGACAGCGCTAAGTACAGAGCAGGCGAATTGAAGGTCTCGAACATGATCTAAAAACAAACAAAATGTATCCTTTTTGAAATGGAATCATTGGCCGATATAAAACAGTTAAGAAATCACTCAAAATGCTTGACAGCAACCATCACAAAGTCGCACCCCTAAGCGACATGACCTCTAAAGGAATACCAACGGAAGTTAGAATGAAATTCTTTTATTTTTTTTCAGAGCGCGGATGGCCAGAATTCTGAAAATCGTGCTATCTGATTGGTTTCTGAAGCGGGCGGAATTTTTCCTAACTAGCCCAAAAAGCCGAGCGTCATGAACTGAAGGTCTCGATCATGATCTAAACAAAAAAAAATTATAAACTTGGAAATAAACTCATTACCTGATTTAACCAGTTAAGAAATCACTCAAAATGCTTGACGGGGACTATCACAATAGTCACATCCCCTCCCCCCCCCCCCCCCCTTCCCCAGCTGACCTGACCTCCTAAGGAATAACGATCGCCTGGTATTAGTAATCATGCAACCTGATTAATTCCGGGAGCGAGCGGAATTCATCCTATCCTGGGGCCCGTCTCTCGAAAGTCCCGAAACTTTACGGGCCATTTCCGAGTGTTTCGGGTGTCACTCAAGAACGGAGATGATTTAAGTCGTCAAACTTAGCAGTCAGTTTGCTTTTTTTTGACGTTGAAAGCATGTTAAAAGATCGGTTTTCCTAAACAAGTGGTTGGTAGGTTCACAAAATGGCGTTTCTGGCCCAAACGTTTTTCTGGACATTCGAGAAACGAGCCCCTGGCCTATCTTGCCCGTGAAGCCGAGCAGAGCCGGGTGACCAACGATATATTTTTTAAAATAGCTTTATATATTTCAAAAAGTACTCCTACTTTGTACTTAGTGTTTGACTTTAAAAAACCGTCTTAAAGGCCCACTTTCAACCGACAGGCTATGCGTGCCGTAGAACAAAATCCAGCCAAAGCTGAAATTTATCCAATCAGATCGCTGTGACAAGCAATGCGAATTTTCATAACAAAAGCAAACGGTTGAAAAGCCTGTCGGTTGAAGGTGGGCCTTTAATTTGTGAATTTGTTCACTTTAATAGACCAATTTCGATATATTTAAATTCAGTCTAAAACAAAAAGACATCATCTCGAGGCTCAGGGGAATAAATATAAGGATTTTTATGAGTTTATTCCTCAGAGCCTCGTTATGATGGCTTTGGTCTATTAAAGTGAGATCGAAAAACGTCATTCAACTGGAAACTGCACTATTATGCAGTTTATGCAAAGTTCAGTGAGATGCCTTCCGTTTTTAACCGCCTAGAAAAACTGTTGTACAAAAATACTCACCGACCTAAGTCGATCCGTATTGGGAAACATGTTTTTTTTTATTTCGGCCCGATTTTTTCTTGACAAGGACCTCCTGTGTCTCTCTTAGGCGTTCAACGAAAAAAATCACAATATGCGTGACTCAGCAAGCACTCTGTCCACTTTAATTTGTCACGCTATCACATTCTGAATGGAAAGTTATCCTTAAATACCTGTGTTGTTTTCTCTCTGTTTGCTGTTGGGTTGAAAGGACCTTCGGTTAACAGGATTGGATGTTCTTCAGGGTTAACGTTCAACTTGGTACTGAATGTGTAACGCCATATCTGTAATGAAATACTCGAAAAGTCAGGACTCCCTCCTGTTTAATTAAACAGGAATTAACGCTATTCAAAAACTTTCAAGGCATATTTTTAACACAGTCATCGTTTTCTTCGGTGGGTGAAAGAGATCCAATCCGTTTAGGAAACCTAAATAAGCGGATCGCATTTTTGCTTTTGGCGCAAACGGTAATATAAATGCAAATCGATCACAGGAATCTTGAATAATGAAAAATTCAGTGCACTTCTTTTTTGTCATGGCATGCATGCATCGTCTTAGTTG
>OX421452.1:10894734-10907234 GCA_949126865.1 Montipora capitata | reverse complement strand
AGTTTTAGCCAGGTTGATACCGCAAATACAAGGAAGTACAAGCGTGAACTACAGCAGCGCAAACGCTAACGCAAGAAGTGAAATTTCGAGGAGTAAGGTGCTTGCCAATGCGGCGCAATCAGAGTGTCCCTGGCAGGAGTCGAACCTACGACTTTCGTAACACCGGTCTGGTGCGCTTCCGAAAAGCTCCGAAAGCTACGAGAAATCCTAAGGAGCCGAGTCGGTAAACACATTGTCCCACTGGTCAGCTCACTATGCTGCCATACGCCTTACATTGAAAATGAAACTATTCTTCCTGCCTGGGACTTACTTTTTTCATTTGTAATTTCGTATGCTGCCAATCAACTAAAATTATCATCTTTTTCTCGGGTGCATCGGCATCATTTGCCACCAATAGTTGCAAATGGAATTTTTCCCCTTACACTTACATTAGCATGTCAATCGGTGCAACGCAAGCGCAAACTAAAAGTACCAGTTGTTTAAGTTGAAACGAAAAAGGTCGTCAGCTTGGCCAGCCGTTTTCAAAAACAACTCCACCTGCGCCTGCGCATCTCATCGTTATTGTGTTTTACGTGTAAGCGTTTGCCCTTTCACTTCCTTTTCATGTGTGAACCACTCGTTAGATTCATCTCGATCTCCCGACATCTTTTAATACAATCAGATTATCTTATATCCGAGTTAAATGTTTGAACTGGGAAAATGATCTTTGGATTCTTTTGAGAACAAGCTTGAGTTATCGAAAGCTAGCGAGTAATGGCAATGGTAATGAATTTATATAGCGCATTTTCTATTATCATATTCAAATGCGCTTTACAAGCAAGGGATCTATGGGTGAGATCGGACATCAGCATATATAAAAAGTAAAACTGAAATTTTATTAAAACACCTGTGGGTTTCTCAGGTTGCGAAAACCGGCGTACTTCAAAATCAGACATATCATAGCTATCCAGGAAAAATAGGGAATTTTGTCAGAGGTAATCACTCCCTAGTACCTTTTCCTGTGCAGAGCATTTATCAGAGAATATTAGCGTAAGGTGCATTTCTGCAGGGAGAGCTATCTCCAGAAAACTTTTTATTAGGTATTCAAGTGAAGTGTGACAACTTGCCTCGGCCAAGTTTCGTGGGGTAGAGGAAAGGGGACGGCTATTGATTTGAGTTCGATACCCGGATTATATGTTGCTTTTCTTCCCGTTACTTCGACTTTCCCCTTTCACAAAAGCCAAGAGCTGATTTGACTTACAGTCTACCAAATCGAGAGAGCACTCGTGCTTGGCTGTAAAAGCTCGACACTTGAACAAACTGACGATGATGATGAAGATGATGATGATGATAATGATGATGATGATGAGTAGTAGTAGTAGTAGTAGTAGTAGTAGTAGTAGTAGTAGTAGTAGTAGTAGTAGTAGTAGTATGCGTTTTTTGTGAACTATTGTGAGCGCGAAACAGCGCGATAAGCCTCTTAACACGTCAGCTGGAAATCGAGCACACTAACCACTTGGCACTTGTGTTTACGTTTTTTAAGGTAAAAGATCGTAAGGTAAAGGTAAAAGATAGGAAATAAATCTTTTACCTTTAAAGGTAAAAGATCGTTAATTCCGCCCTACCAACCCAGCTTCTCTTTCCTGATTTTGCGGTCTACTAAAAAGCCATAAAAAAAATTGAATGTTATCATTTTTTCTTTTATTTTGTTTTCTCATGGTGAACAGCTATGTTACCGGTAAGTTTCAAAAATATATTTCTCGAAACAGTCATGAAAGTGTTCGTTTGGACTCCACCTTGGCCAACTAGTCTCAAGTCGACGGGAAATATTAGACAAATACGCCTTTTTAGAAACATTTGCGGTGAACAATAGCGGGACCAGATTCATCGTACTCTTGCTTAGAGATCCACATCTGTTGGAAAGTGGACAATGAAGCCAAGATTGATCCTCCGATCCATACAGAGTATTTACGCTCGGGTGGGGCAATGATCTTGATTTTCATCGTGGGAGGGGCGAGGGAGGTGATTTCCTTCTGCATTCTGTCAGCAATACCAGGGAACATGGTGGAGCCACCAGACAACACTGTGTTAGCGTACAAGTCCTTACGAATGTCCACGTCGCACTTCATGATCGAGTTGTACGTGGTCTCGTGGATACCAGCAGATTCCATTCCAAGGAAGGCAGGCTGGAACATGGCCTCCGGACATCTGAATCTCTCGTTGCCAATGGTGATAACCTGTCCGTCGGGAAGTTCATAGCTCTTTTCCAAGCTGGAGCTGGATGCTGCAGTGCTCATTTCTTGCTCGAAGTCGAGAGCGACATAGCAGAGCTTTTCTTTGATGTCACGCACGATCTCACGCTCGGCTGTGGTGGTGAAGGAGTATCCACGCTCGGTCAGAATCTTCATGAGGTAGTCTGTCAAGTCCCTGCCGGCCAAGTCCAGACGAAGGATGGCATGGGGAAGAGCATAGCCCTCATAGATTGGAACGGTGTGTGTTACACCATCACCGCTGTCCATGACAATTCCTGTCGTTCGACCAGAAGCGTACAAAGACAACACAGCCTGGATGGCAACATACATAGCTGGGGCGTTGAAAGTCTCAAACATAATCTGCAGAAGAGACAATTGAGGAAAAGTTACAACAAAAGAAGATCTTTAATATTTCATGCTTTACATGTATTACATTTTCTCTCCTCCCGTATTTTACCGTTTTAGTTTTGCAACACAACACGGGCACAAAACCCAGACCTCTCAAATTCCACTAAAGTAAATTCCTTTTGCTCGATACAAAAAAGCACTCAGTTAACAAGGCAGCGAGGTAGATAAGGTGCTTTTACTATAGAAGAGGAGCGAAAATTACTTGACATCCTTAAATTATGTATCTTTTTGGGCAGGGTGTGCTCCGGCAATCCTCTATCATGAATGTTCGAAAGGTATCCAACCAAAGACATTACCAAGTCGCAATACGAAATACTTCATCATAGTTTCAATCAATGACCTTTCGAAATTTTGAAAACTGACACCAAAACAAGATTCAGCCGATCTTGCTACAAGATATATCTAGATAACCGGTCCTTTAAAAACCTGACCAATCACAAGCGAGTCTAACCAAAAAAGGAAAGTTCCTCTGGGGTCAGATGTATGTCACGAAACACGGACAATCAATAACAAGAAATATATATATACATGTTGGTTTTGTTCTAGATAATTTGAGTTAACTACTCTGTAATGTTTCTAATTAACTGCCTTATTTAAAATTGTCTTACACTTATTGTTTGCCCACAATCAATTACTGTAATAATTAAATAACTTTATGCAAATTTCAGATGGATGGGCCTTGCCCCAGAGACTGAGGAGAGTGTTCTGGAGGGCCTTGTGTTTTAATAGCTGGCAACTCGACAGTAAAGAATTTTAACCAAAACAACTTTTAACCCCCAAATTTTAAATTTCGAAGTAAATTAGTATTCAAATAATATTTCGTGAATTTGCTTTTCTGTCATTGCTTTCCATCGAACATATAGACGCGAACCATTGAATGAAACATGTCATTCAGTTTATACGTTTAAATCGCAAAAAACATATTAGTTCACATAACATGTCAACATAGGATTGACACTTTCCATATAATGGCTAGATTTTGTATGTTCTTGTTTACTCGTTTACTACCAATATTTTTCAATACAAGCAAGAGAGAAAATGAACAAGAATACCTGTGTCATTTTTTCTCTGTTGGCTTTTGGGTTTAGGGGAGCTTCTGTCAGTAGGACTGGGTGTTCCTCGGGTGCGACGCGCAGCTCGTTGTAGAAGGTGTGATGCCAGATCTGGGAATTTAGTAAATTCATTATTAGAAAATGCCACCACAATGATACTTCCTAAAGAAATCGTAGCTTACCTTTTCCATGTCATCCCAGTTAGTTACTATGCCATGTTCGATGGGATATTTTAAAGTCAGAATACCTCTCTTGCTCTGAGCTTCGTCGCCGACGTACGAGTCTTTTTGACCCATACCAACCATCACACCCTGATGTCTTGGACGGCCCACGATGGAAGGAAAAACTGCTCGGGGAGCATCGTCTCCGGCGAAACCGGCCTTGCACATACCGGAGCCATTGTCCACAACCAAGGCAGCAACGTCTTCATCAGCCATTATCTTTGTTGTTTAGTAAATCAAAGCGTCCTAATCTCACGAGCAGGAATTACACGTCGGTCGTCTGTTTGGACAGCTATTCAAAAGTGAGAAAGGGGCAGGGCAAATAGCAATTATGTAGTGTGCAGCAGCAGCCACAAGATCATTTACGTCACCTTATTTGGTCATAATTTTACCCCATTCTGGCGCAGGACATTCAAAACATTCACCAAGAACGGGAAATGTGAACGGCAAGTGTCGGTGAATGACGTAAAAACAACGCCGTTCTTCATCTTGTTGTTATAACAACAGTACTACGGTCCGCTTCATTATCAGGTATCAAGATTTTGCACGATAGCTTGGCGATTTGTCTTCCTCAGTAGTCCACAGTTCAAAACTATAACCGAATTCCCACTCCAAACTCCAAACCTACCCATTTCTAATGCACGACTTATGGTTGTGAAGGAATTTCCTTCGTCGATTTTGCTTCAACAGAGCCAGATCAAGGGGAAGTGTGACAATTCCACGTACATTGATAATCTCGTACAGAAATATGACCTTTGAAAGTGAAATTCTCGGCTTAGGTTGCGGCGGGAAAGATCAACATGAAACTCTCTTTCAGGATGGTTCACTTGTCATCGATTGTCACAATATGCTGGGTGAAAAAAAGCAAAAGGCAAACGAAGCTTAACAAAGCGCAACATATATTTTAAAATCTTTATCTTCCTGTGCGACGCACATACGTGACCTCTGAACACAGCGTCTGAAACCCGGGTCTGAAATCCTTCGAGACAATTAATAGCTTTTCCCCTATTACGTCTAAAAATGTAAGTCATGGCTTCAAAACGGGGAAATCCTCTGCAATAATTTTTGACATATCGATGAATATTCATCACAAACAAAATTATCACCGGAAAGCAATGCCAGGAGGATTGTATGATCTGTCACACCCAAAGTAATGATCCGCGAACTCTGGATCGCATATCAAACAGCTTGGTAGATTTATTCGAACGGTCTTTATTCGATTTAATTGCTAAATTTAAAAGCAAGTCAGACAAAGCAAGAAAAATTTTGGTTAACGGGGTGGAAAAGTGGTGAAAGGCCACTTAAGAATCTGAAAGAAAGGAGATATCATTCCCGAGGGTCTCCCGGGGGTTTTTGGGGAACAAGAGAACATAGCTAATTTGTACTGGGGAACAGGGAAACGAGGAAAAACTATCTTAGGGTGCAAGGGAACGTAAACCAATTTTAGGGATCAATAAAGCAGAAAAATAGTTTGGAAGTAATTTCGGGAACAAGGGAACACAAGCAAATTTTCAAAGGGAACAAGGAAACAAGGACTCCCCTTCCCGGGATGCCCTCATTTCTGGTGAACGCACGCCCATCACAGCTTCTTCCCAGTCAACCTGAAGACAAACAACCACAAGCAGAGTGTTGGACCGCGTTAAACAACTCAAGAGTGTCTTTGAGTTCATGGATCGGCTTTCCAAACAAACTAAAGGGATCAATAATTGGATTGTGAAAAAAATACCCAATTAATTCTGGGGAACTAACAGCCGAGCAGAAGGACAAATTAATTCTCCTCATAAAGTTGAGTTGAAAGATGTTATCGGTCAACGCAAGCGACACGCACTTTGATATCCGGCTCCTAAACCTCCCGTGGCGTACAACATAAATTGGATTTATGGAATTATAATGAAATTCTCCAGACGTAAACGGATACTCTCTACTCCTACTAATCTGTTATGAAAATAGGTTAGACTTTCCTTCCTGTCTCTTGAAGTTTTTTAATTAAGGAGCGGCGCCATAAATTGTTTTCGCTTTCGAATGCCCATTCCCTAGTAATGCTATTCTGCACCTCATTTTTGTATTTCCTAATTTAGGGGTGGCGAGTCTCGAAAGCGTTTTTTGATAAGTCTCGAAGTCTCGTGTTTGCATGGTTTGTTTTTACCCTTTTTGGATCTCGAAACTTTTTACCAAGGAGTCTCGGGCTCGGATTTTTAACTAGGATCTCGGCGTTTCGGCGAGTTTCGGATTTTACCATTCGCCACCCCTTAATTTGGAGGGAAAATAGACTGTTCACAGTCCCCTATTTTTCCGTTTGATCGTCGGGATAGAGCACAAACTTTCGCCATCTTCGTTTTTAAAAGCGAGCGAGAACTGGGGAGAGCGATTTAGCTACCGAGTGGGTGGGGGGAGTGGTGGGGTTTTGGCAGGAAAGTAATTTATCAATATTTGTATTTCTTTATCGAAAATTCCTGGGAAAATCCCATGTATAAACAAAGTGCCCAGTTCCCTAAACCACCTATTACACTCTTTCTTTGCTATAGCTAGCCTGCGCAGCGGGTGGGATATTTTATCCCGGGAGTGAATCAATGGTTGCTTCGTTGTGTTTTGAAAAGCCCACTCGCGCCAAAACCATCGAACTCGCGAGTGTTTAGATAATCCTCCGATAAAAAATCCCGTCAGCTACGCAGGCTATCTTTGCTATAAAAATATTGTTTTTCCGGCCCTGAATATTCCTATTTTTCTGCCGATTTTAACTTATGACATTTCCGTTGGAGTAAGTGTTTGGTGTCCAGATCTGTATCGCGTTACATCGTGCACGTGCTCCATCGCTGTTCGTGTCAAGATGTCACGTCAGACGACACTTAATCGCTTTTTGGCTTAAAAAAAAAGCACTTCTCACACAAATGTATTGTATTTACAGATTTTCAACGCATGAAATTATATTCTTTTCATAAGTTCAGTCTCAGGTTTATTCTTAAAATATTCTTAAAATTTCGCAAATTTCAGCCTCGATATTCTTATAAAATATATACTTATCAAAAAAAGAATGTATTGGCTGAGATCCGGCCACTCTATCGCTAAAATAAAATTTAAAAGCAATCGCGAAATAACTCTTTTGAAAACCGATTTAAAAGGCTTTTACTTAGGCTGTCCAAAAATAATGCCCATAGCAAGTAACTTGAGTTCCTCAAGTTGAGCTTTTGCAACGAAAATTGCACCGATTTTATGGCTATACCTACAATTTCCCAGCGCTAACAAGTGTCAAGGGCAAATTCCGTAAACGAGTCTCTTAACATTGCACGAAGTTTGTCAACTTCCTTGGGATCACAACAAGCTCGGTGGAACAAAATATCTAAATGTGAGATATCTTGATTTTTAAGCAGCTGCAACAGTCTGTAAATAATACTCAGGGACTTCCATCGTACGTCCAGTAGCGGAGAAACTGAAAGCAAACATGTGAACAAAAAAAAGATCACCCCAAATGTTTACATTGTAATCAACAGGCCACTTTTGAAATATCAAATATTCAGCTTGATAGACTTGAAGCAGTGAGGACAAAAACGATAGTGATGTCATCTACTTTCCTTTGTCTTTGTCCTCTAAACCTCACTTTCAAGCTGAATTTTGATATTTCGAAAAAGGCCAATAGACCAATTTTGATATAATAAAATTCAGTCCTAAATAAAGGCATCATCTCGAGGCTATGAGGAATAAAATCAACGGAGTTGATAAATGTAAATTGGCCACCGTACAGAGATTCTAAAAGCTGACGTTTCGAGCGTTAGCCCTTCGTCATTCGCTCTAACGAAGGGCTAACGCTCCAAACGTCAGCTTTTAGAATCTCTGTACGGTGGCCAATTTACATTATCAACTCCGTTGATAAAACCAAATTTTTGTATACTACTTCCCCACCGACGCAGCACGACAGTTTCTTTAGAAACTAACCCCTTCATTCATATGGGGAATAAACTCATACAAATCCTTTGTTATATAGCTGAAACTTTTCCCCCAACAGCCGCGCGCTCTCATTGGTTACAATAAAACTGTTTCCCGCCAAGTCTCTGAGCGGGCAACAGTGCAAAATCTATGACGTCAGAGGGTAACAGCGCGAATGTTGACCGAAGACCGCCGTTGCTGTGGTCGTTGCACGTTTTTCTTTTTGTGCTACATAACAAATCAGATAATGACTGGTCCCTCGGGAAACAGTTCATTTTGTTTCCCTCGATTCTCGGGAAACAAAATGAACTGTTTCCCTCGGAACCAGTCATTAAAGGGGCACTGTCATGAGCTGCGCATGCTCGAGTTTGTTTGCTCTCGTGCCCACGGATAATTCTAGCCGCCATCATGGATTCACGCGTGAGTCACGTATATTCACCAGAGTTTCTCCTTTGTCCACCATGGTCCTCTCCAGTGGACACTATTTTGAATTTGTCGATTCAACTTGAAAAAAGTTAACCTAACACTTTTCAAGTTTTCGAAAGATGCTAGCGCATGCGCTTCTCGTGACAGTTTCCCTTTAATTCCCCAGAGCCTCGAGATGATGCCTTTTGATTAGGACTGAATTTTAATATATCGAAATTGGTCTATTCGGGGTTTGTTTACGGCATTTCGGGTTTTCGTTCCTGGCGTATCTACAATTGTAGGCGTCTCTTTCGCTGCAGGACACAGGAAAAAGAAAGGGCTTTGTGTGTTCTTCTACGTATAGAAGATCGTTCACTTCTTACGAGAATAAGGAGAGAAGATGCTGAAAAATCTTATCTTGGAAGGCCAAAGATCAAGCGCCAACGTCGACGTTAAGCCAAAAAACGCTGTTTCTTGTGAACTGGAGCTCTACGCTGTAAATTGCGGGATTGCGGGTGTTCTCTTTTCCTACGCCTGCGCTACTCGCGGATCGCGGCTTTGCCACGAAGACGGGAATGTAGTCATGGGGGGCAGGGTTCACAAATGTGGCACGAAATCTATTCCTGTAGTCAACGTCAAATGTGGGTTGAGTTTGGTGTTTCTGTTCTGTAAGTTCTTATCACTATCAGGTTTACAGCAGTTTGGAAACTACATAGGTTCGAAACTACATCAGGGTGGGTACTTCTGATAGACCCGGCTCAGCACACAAATTACGGCCAAACCCAAGTCCTACAGGGAATGCAAGGCTGCCGTTCAAAGAACAACCCGCACCCTTAAGAACCAGTGGTGGAAAGAAAAAGCTCCTGAAATCCAATAGCTCAGTAGCAGATGCCAAGTACACCAGAGGCTTCTTTAACACAACGAAAACGATCTACGGACCCTCCACGCATGGACAAGCCCCTCCGAAAAGTAAGGAAGGAACAACCATCCTGAAAAGCAAGACTAAAATAGGAGCAAGATGGAGAGAGCACTTCGAAGATCTTCTCACTCACAACGCTTACATATACGACAGAAGTGTGCTCGACATGATCACGAACAGAGCTAAAGATGACTCTCTCTCTCCCATACCATCACTCGAAGAGGTCAGAAATGCCACCAAGGCCATGAAAGATAACAAGGCTGCAGTCCCTGACAGAATTCCAGAGATCTACAAATTGGGAGGCGGTTTGATCATACATCCAGCTTCACCAACTCCTGGTCAAAGTCTGGATCGATGAATTCGTGCCATTAGGGATGCCAACATCATCGCCATTTAGAAACGCAAAGGTGATCGATCTGAATGCAGGGAACTATCGCGGGATCCCCTGTTGCTAACAGCTGGTAAGATTCTAGCACGTATCGTGAACTACCATCTCAAATCGCTGTCTGAGCGGATTCTTCCTAAAACGCAGGCCGGGCTCAGACCATCACGAAGCACCACCGACATGATTTTCACCCTTCGCCGACTACAAGAAAAACGCCGTGAGCAACACCAGCCGCTCTTCATGGTTTTCATTGATCTCTCTAAGGCCTTTGATCGTGTTACCAGAGAGTTCCTCTGGGGCGTAGTCGACAGATACGGATGTCCAGACAAATTCATCCGTATTCCCCGACTTCTCCAGGATGACATGCTCGCCCGAGTCCAGACTAACAGGGACAGCTCTGAACCATTTGCAGTCCACACCTGGAGTGATACAAAGCTGCGCGATAGCTCCCACTCTCAGTTTCGCCATCTTCATTGCGACGATCCGGGAGATAGGCCGCGAGGACCTTCCACCTGGCATCGCGACTTCCTATCGTATGGACGGCAAGCTCTTCAACCTCGCCTGCCTAAAAAGCAAGACCAAGACAACCGTGCGCAGCATCCTGCTTTGCATTTTTGTTTAGGTTCTCTTTTTACGTTTATTTTTCAAGGCCAAATGAAAGTCGGTCTATGCTGACGATACTAGTGTAGCAGCGCTCAATGAAGACCATCTACAGCAAATCCTGACTGCCTTGCACCAGCAGGAATATACGAGGTTTGGACTGGACATCAACATCAAGAAGACCCAGGTCCTCTACCAGCCATCACCTAACAACCGATCCCGTGATCTTGACGAAGCATCTTTGGAGAACGTGAACCACTTCTGCTACCACGGAAGCCAACTGCCAGCAAATGTCGACGATCGAGTCTTTCGAGCAAAAATCATCATCCTCGCCAAGAAAGAGGGGTTTCGTTTGCGGTCAGTTCGCCACCGCTTACAATTATGTTACCAGCAGCTTAATCCCTCAAATGGTAACACGGTCATTAACAAAAAAATTGAAGTGTACAATACCCAAAAATTGGAGGTGCTGATAGCTGAATTGGCGCTAGCGGGTATTTCCGGTTTACCAGGCCACAGTTCTTCACTGACGAGATACACTCATCCAACAGTTTCAAAAAGAAGACGCTGTTTTTAGGACGATCATGACATGAGAAATCACAACACTGCCATAACCTCAAAGGACAACACCAACTGGGCTCTTAGTTCAGGAAATACAGGTGTGGCATCATCCAATGGTGATGCCATTTGGATTCCCATGCAGTTTCACGGGCAGGGGTGGGGGCTTCAAATCCTTATTTGATTACTGGCTTTATTTTCTTCACAGGTCTTGAATTCGAATATACCACGCTTCAAGTTTGAAATCATCATGGCATCATAGTCTTGTGCGCGTAGCTAAAACGCACCCACGGTTGTTCAAAAGGTGGATAACGCTATCCAGCGGATAAACACTAGCAAAACCAATTGACTTATCCAGTGGATATCGATTTATCCAGCGGATAGCGCTATCCACCCTTCGAACAACTGTGGCTAGATCACCACATCAGGGAGTATTGTTCCCCTCCTTCCTATTCCTTTTAAACTGTGCTTGGGTTTTGAACATCCCATGGAGTTATGAACATCCAAGCGATTAATTTATGAGCTGGATGGACTAACACTTGCTCTTTAAACTGCCAGAGCACAATGCATGCAGTAAGGGTTTAATTCTTTTTCTGATAACAATGTCTTTTAGCCATGCAGGCAGCTGCCTTGTCAATGAATTGTAGCATAACACAATGTATTGACATTTGGGTGTAAATAGCCGACTGTTTCTCTACTGCCAATTAGAGTTTGAGATTTGTAACATAATTAGGGTGATGTGCCTGCAGAATGGCTTGATATCTCTGTGCAAAACACTCTAAAAAAGCGATACATTTTATTAAAATGTATCGCCTTTGATACTTCATATAATGGTACTTAATTATTGCACCACAATACACACGCGCTCTTTGTTTTCGGAAGCCAGACTCATTAGGTCTGTATTGTCTGTACCAAATATTTAATAATGCCACCGAAAAAAATAATTAGAGTCAAGCTTGGTCCAAAAAGAGATGAATTCAGATTTGTTGATGCACTGGAAAAATGACGCAAAGGAAAAGATAGGCGAATCTACGAGCTGAAATTCAAGAATTGGATTTTGAGATTGCCTGCTTCAATCATTGTTGTATGTCAGGGACTAAAAGTAACTGATGAAATAAAAAGCATTTTCTTTACGTGTGTCAGTATGTGTTATTTGTAGGTTTCATACATGTACACTCTAATATAGGTGTGGGACTCATCCTCCTGTGTCTGGGACTAAGGACTCACTACTGCCTTATTCTAGATGGATCACTGCATTTATCACCAGTCCAGAAAATGTAACAACCATTGCCTGTTTGACTTACCGCTTGATGGAGTAAAGGGAGCTAGGAGCTCCAGAAGCTGTTTCAATAATTGCCCAATGCCTTGTGGATCGGGTAAATTAACAAAGGTGTCCAGCACATTGGTGTTGTCAAAAACTTCAAGCATCCTGGCCATTGTTAGATCATCAACAACATTATCTTCAGACGAACACTGGTTGAGGTAAACACACAAGTACATTTTCACTGTGTCCTGTTTCTCTAAGACCGATAAAACACTCCACGTTGAGGGACTTTTGAGCAGTTTTGCAAGCCCATCTAATCCTACCTGTCAAGATGAGAAGTGGGAAATGAGCTGGCAACTCCTAACCACAATAATTAGACAAAAGCAGCCACTGTCAAACTGTTAAACTGGTCGAATTAAACTTATATCTTTACATCCATTTTCCCTTACAGGTTTTGCGTACTTCAGCAGTAGACAGCTACTAGCAAAAATCACAACCTACTTAATTGTCTTGGCCACCTGCTCTAATATTTGCACTGT
>OX421452.1:10874734-10889734 GCA_949126865.1 Montipora capitata | reverse complement strand
AAACCCTGACCCCCAGATCCCCAGGACAGGGTGGTATTTGACTTCATGTCATTTCAAAAAGTTGATAAAAACTCACCCGCCAGTTGGGCAAATGAACTGGCAAACCCTGCCAAACTTTGTATGTTGCTACGTCTTAGCTCTATAAGAAACATGTTTTATTTTCACAGATTCTAAAACATTAACAGAAGAGCAGAGAGAGGATCTCTTTAAAATCATTGATGAAAACAAGAATTTCATGGGCTGGGCAATCAATATCTTATCACCAAACTACCTGTCCAATAGTATGTTGAGAAGGTAATTATTGTTCTCCTTGTTGAATCAGAATGGAGTATTTCTTGTTCTGATATTCTCAAATTCACTGATCATCTTAACTTATTTTACTCTGTCCTCCACCAGACGATTTTAATCATCAATTTGTTGTTGTTGTTGTTTTTTTTATTTATTTGGGGGGGGTCAGGAGTCAATAGGTTAACAACCTCTGCATCCACTTAACCCATTGACATCTCAAACGCTCAAGGACGCCCCCATTTCACGAGTAAAATTGTCTGGCTCCCAGGAGTCAATTATGGGTTTAAGGAAGGCAGTGTGGCCCAGTGGTTAGGGTGCTTGCCTTGAAATCCAGGAATCCCGGGTTCAAGACACGTTCTGACAACTGGTTGAATTTGTTCCCGGTAGTCCCTGGTTCAACTTCTTAGCTGCGCTTGTAAATAGCCAACTAGCTTGCCTCTGACCAGTTGGGATTCTTAACAGTTGTTGTTGAATGTTCTGTTCTGTTGTGATTGCGTTTCATTGGCCCTGAAAAGTCCCTATAGGGAGTGGTCAATTAAGTATTTAAGTGTATGTTAAGGAGCTGTGTTACAAATAACTGAATCATTATTACTTTCTTGAAAGGACAAAATACAGTCTAAATGAGGTCTCCCATGATACAGCCATTGGTTTGATCAATCTTCTTCTTTCAAGCAACATCAATGTACATGAGGTAATGAATCATGTGCCTCCTCACTTCGCTTCTTTAGTGTGACACCAATAATTACCAGAGTTAATTCTTGTAGATTTATGTTGACACAGTTGGAGTAGCTGACAAATATCAAGACAAACTGCAAAAGATATTTCCTGGAATTCAGATAACAGTCACTCCAAAGGCTGATGCAAAGTTTCCAGTTGTCAGTGCTGCAAGTATTTGTGCAAAGGTACAAAATTTAATTAGCTTATTTGGTTGGAACAGTTTGGTCTGTATGGGCTTCATGACACTTCAGGAAATTGGCCAGGTTGGCCTAGTATAAAGGCACTGGACTTCAACTCTGAATTTCTCAGGTTCAAATCTGTAGTAAATAGCCAGCTGGTCAGCCTCCTGGAAAATTTGTCGAGTTTGTCTGTCATCACTTGGCCTGAAAAGCCCCAAAGGGGAGTACTTATAAATTAAGTACATTAATTTTATTTTACTGTTGTTGTTAGGTTGCTCGAGATCAAGTTCTAAAAGAATGGAAATTTCCTGAGAACAATGAATTCAGTAGAGAACATGGCTCTGGTTACCCTTCAGGTAAAACACATTAAAATACTGTATATTGGTTTCTTCTTCTTTTGTAGCTACCAGGAAACAAGGTAAGCACTCCAGGTTGTCTGTAGGTCTCAAGTCAACCCCAAAGCTACAGTAGCTAAACCCTCTGAAGGCCTACCTGTAATGCAAGTTATTTTTTTGATCACTTTAGATCCGACTACTAAAAAGTGGTTGGCTGAATCTACCGACAAGGTCTTTGGCTTTCCGCAACTTGTTCGGTTCAGCTGGTCGACTTGCAGTAATATCTTGGATAGTAAAGCAGTTCCAGTTCATTGGTAAGGCTAAAGAGATTAGCACTGTCATTGTGCTGGTGCATTGTTAGTGTACTACTATGTCACCGGGTTGTAAAGAGTGTCTGTGGTGCCAATAGGCCCGTAGTGCGTGCAAAAATCACGAAAAACAAGTCTGTTGGAAGCAGTCTTGAGTTTCAACAAAATGAGTCCCAAAATCGGCAAGAATTTGTGATTTTGGTCAATAATAAAGCAGCTGCTATTTCCAAAACGATGGAATTACCTAGTGATAAATAACCTCGTCTAGGAGAGTCAACCTCAAGAGTTGGGCACATTTCTTGTCAAACTTTATAACACTTGAAAGGAAAAAAAAAACAAACTAACAAAAACAAAAGCCTGGTGTCTTGCCATCATTTCGTTTCAAGAACACGAAAGGTGTCTTGATCACGGCAGCAGCTGCAACATACTTGTGCAGTCAAAAGTACAATAGAAAAATTGAACATAGCAAAAATCTCCCAAAATGTTTTCGCTGATGGTAACTTTTTATATTAGTAGTTCATGTCGCAATATTGTTGCTGATGGCAAAATATTTTATTCTCGATCAACACTTAAAACTTCCTTCTGCTCTTCCTAAAAACTGTGTATCAAATTTCTTTACTTTTACATCAAGATTTGTTTTGCATAAGGCAGGCTAACAAAATCTGTACCTTGTTTAGTTTGAAATAGAATTTTCGGTCCTATGTTTCTGGCACAAAGTGGTATATTTTGAGGTCTCCCATCCTGATACTTCACTTCAGTGAACATTTGTCCTAGAAAGCTGTCAGACAATCAGAGTGCACGCTTAACCTTGCAGTGAAAAAGAAGTTGTAAGAGAACTTGAAAATGATCAACATGTCAGCCTCGAAGCCAATGTTTCTCAATTCCCTTTTATTTTCTTTCTGGGTTCAGTACTTTACTAATAATCACATGTCTCCTCAGGGGGCTATTTACCTAAAACATCTACCATGGCACTATAATGATTTACGATACCAAAACAATATCACTACTAGGGCTACATATTATGCAAGCTCAGTTGTCAATATGGAAATAAAGCACTTTGTTACTGCACTACCACACTTACACAATGCGTGCCTATTTTTGCATCATGTCATAATGATGGTTGCTAAATTATTTCAAAGTGGACTTGCAAGAGCAGAAACCTTATGTGCATTATTTTTTTCAGGGATGATGATGACGATGATGATGACGACGCAGCAAAAGGAACTGCTGCCATCACTTCTTTTTTTACTCCCAAAAGTGATAGTGTTGATCGTCAAAGACATCCGTTTTTCAAAGACCGTTGTTTGGAACATGTTGACACTTTCTAAAGACCAACCATTCACAAGTTTATTCTCTGTACAAAATATTTCAAACCACATACAGTTTCACAATTTCAATTAACATCTGACCAGGGACTCTTTTAGAAACAAAGATCAATTCCTGTAATGTTAAAAAAATGAATGCTGCATGATACAGTGATTACTTTTTGCCTCATTACCAAAACTTAAAGAAACTGACATGAGTGAGACCAGCCACTCAAGATTGGTTTGCATTTGGTAATAATGACCGAAATATTAGTCTATCTTTCTTTAAAAAAACAAAATTGATTCCCACAAGATACTTGTGTAATGTAATCATGCCTATGAGAGAAGTACAAAATTTATGGACAGAAGTACTTCAGGTATACCCAGTTTATTATGTATAAATTAAATGTCATGACCCCTCTACCCTCTCTACCCTGCAAGCAGAGTCTCTTTCAATCTTCCTAGATAAGTCGGGAAGAGGAAAGTAGAGTCTGCTCGCCACCTGCACATTTCGTATTGAGCATGCATTAAAAATTTAAATGTATTCTGTGTCAGTCACACGTTACCAGTAGCCACAAAACCACAAAACAAGAACAAACAGTCCGGATATTTTTCAAAAACACTGGCAAACACACGACAATCAAGGAATCATTTCATTGGAAACTCAAGATAGTCCATACTCTTAAATTCCATGACACAAAGGAAAAACTTATGGGAATTCTAACAGTTAAAATTGCCACGCTGTTGTAAATTTCAAAATATTGATGATGCATGCCGATTGATCATGGGCAAAAATTAAAAAAAACAGGTTTGACAAGTCGAAACTGGACTGACTCATCCAATTCTCTGGGTGAGCAGCAAATCAAAGAAAGTGGAGGTGGCAAGCAGAGTCTACTTTCCTCTTCCCGAATTATCTAGGAAGATCGAAAGAGACTGCTCGCAGGGTATGACCCCTCAAGAGAGCAAGATTATTTTAATACTTATACATGTAAGGCACCTTTTACACTGTACGTAGCAGAACATGAACATTTTCAATGTTATAATGCATTGCTAAAAATAGTTTACATTGAACTGATAATTCACAACACCGATTTGTCATCACTTTTATTAATTAAATCAGACAAGCACAATAAGCTCATGTGCAGCATACAGATTTCTAAAAAGTACATAAAATTGTCCCTCTGTTAATAATGATGATGACATTTTGTAAAGAAATAAGTAAAACACCGATCTGTAGTGAAACAATTGGCGAAGCAGTTTGAAATAAAGGTCCTGCTATGGTGCATCCAAATTATAAGAGCTTCGTAATAAAATAATTAATACCCTTGCTTCAAGTAAGGTGACATAGATTTAAATCCTTTGCTATGTTATATCTTAAATTTCTCTTTAGTAGTGTAGATGCTTAAATATATTTTCTACAGTTATAACAACACCCACTACACCTCCGACAACACCAAACAGGATGAAGACAATGTCCTTGATAACCACACACACAGAGTTGGTGTTTTTGAATAAAACAAGGTGAAAAGTGCAAGGTAATATGTAAGCCAGTACTGAACTTCCTAATGAGCCAATCAGGGCATTCACGTAGGCAAATTCATCCTTTAGGAGAACAGCGATTCCCGCTGTTATGAGGACCAGCGCTGTGCGAAGCAGATTCCTCTTCCAAGCTGCTGTCTGCGGAAAAGAAAGAACAGAACACAGAAGGTTGAAGCAAAAAAAGCCTAAATAGGCAAAGCATGTAATGTATCAAAATTGGTGAGCTTTACAAGAACACTGGAAATCAAATCTAATTTGTGATGAGAATGGAGATGTGAAACACCCACCCAGAGAAAAGCATCATTGCAACAAAGCAAAGAAGTCAACCAACAAATTCAATGAACATGTCACAGCCTTGGTTTAATAATAATTATTATTAATTAAAACCTGGGCCACAAATTTCATGGAAAGCAAGCACTTACATTGCAAAAAAAGACCCTGCTTACTTCAATTTGCATGCATCACAACTGTACAGGTACCAGTATTTTAAAATGTGAGAGGTCTCTTCAATTGCACATTATACTACAAGAACTATTCAGTCTACTGAGAAGTGAAGGACCTCCAATTCAGTGAATAGTTCTTAATTATTACTAATACATGTACAGCAGGAAATAAAAAAGGGAAAGGAAAGGAACTTTGTTTAAGTGTCTAGTGGTTCTAGCGTTGGAGCACTAATTGGGGACACTGTCAACTGCTATAAAAAATTAATGGACATCAAGTCAAATCAGATGTTGGTTTTTGAGGAGAGACAAAAATTGGAGTACCCAGAGGATCTGACCTACTGCCCAGAAATTTTTATAGTCCTGTAGGTCTTATATATAGTTTCTTATCTAACCTCAATATATTGCTAACCCCAACATTTCCCTTATTGTTGGCAAGAGGTAGCCAAATGCGTAGACTTAACTGGACACTTGCATGCATACAGTCAATTGTAAGTGATTAGAAAGGGGAAATATACCCAAACGTTCAGAAATTCCCTTTTATTTTTCAAAACGTTTGGCACTCAGGCTTGTCCCACACATACTTAACAGCTTTTCAATGGTGTGTTCACTGTGATGTTTGAATTAACAGCAAGAGCATTGAAGGAATTCTTTAATGGCGGTTAGGGTAAATGTAACTGTTAATCTATCTTTCAGGAGCAGAGTTTGGGACACTCTTTGTGTCAGACCTTAATCTATGAAGAGGCAAAAACTAATATTGTCTATTCCTAGCCAGGAGGGATCTTTTAAGAGGAAGAGGACACTTGTCAAAATCAGCATGCATCTGATTGCACACATTTCTGGACATATCTGTTTCTACTTTGGATGCCTGCATGCTAGGGTTCTAGAAATGTCATGTCATCATCACCATACTAACCTTATACTGAAGTATCTCTGAATCTTTAGGTAAAAGAACCTCAGTCTCCGGGTCATTACTTGCAGATGCAGGCTCAGATGCTCCCGTGGAATGGCAGGATCCACTCAAGTAAGGCTCAATTGAAGAATTAGATACACCTATATTTGGATTCTCAGATGCAGCAATACTTGGTCCGTCAATGAGCCTATCTAAGTGTGACTTGCTTCTGGAATGTACTTTAGTGAAGAATATTGACTCCATAATTTCAATGACTGGGTAGAGCTGCAGGGGATATGTCATTACTACTGCGATAACAAGTGTGATACGAATAATCTGCGCTAGAAAATCTGTCTGCAGGGTATTTGTAACAATCTGTGGAACGTCACTGCCGTAAATCATGTACCCAAGCATGCCAAATGACCCAAGGATGACGGAGACCATTGCAATGGTCAAGTGCAGATAAAGTGGAAAGCGAGGTCTGTTCTCCGCCATGCTTGATTCTATGGGTATCACCTACAGCCATAAACAATCAGAAATCATCAAAATGAGTATCTACCATCAACTGAGAAAACCATGATTTCTGAATTATTTAGGGATATTGAATGGGCAGTGAGCTGATAGGGTAAATACTGTATTTCACAGAAAGACATCTTTTACACACGCTTTGCTAGCTGTTTTGCGAGCCAGCAAGGCTTTGGTTGTGACATTTACATCAATAGCTAGCTGAGAATAACATAGCCAGTTTCAGAATTGCTGTTCCCCCATTTCAAAACGAATCAGAAACCATTAATTATTATTATTATTATTATTATTATTATTATTATTATTATTATTATTATTATTATTATTATTATTATTATTATTATTATTATTAGCATTATTATTATTATTAGCTACCTCTTTTCATGCTAGGGATTTGGCAGAAAGAATTCTTTTAAATTGAGTAACAGTAACTACTAATAATTATTATTGATTGCCATTGGTCTTTGTGCTTCAGTTTATGATCAGTAATTGTTTCTGTACCAAAACTGTTGATTAATATGTTTCTGGGTCTTGCACAATCTCTGATACTCAGCTTTGAAAAACAAAATGCTATACCACCAGGTTTTATGACCAGGTTTACCTAAATTGTCTAGTCTGGGCTGTGGTTCTGAAGAGTGAGGGATCCCCTATTCTATCTTTGGTGACTTAAAAATCTTCTCACTTTCCTTTCACTTTTGTTGCTGTTTTAAAATCAAAACTGAACTAGTTTTAAACGTTTTAAACCAAGAAAAGATTTGAACCACTACAAGTATTTTGTCCTGTAATTCATTCATGTTTTCACACTAATATTAATGTTACCATCTCTACTCTGAAAAATTTTCCCAATACAATCCTGAAATCCACAATTCAGATCCATTATTTAACAATTATTCTCCGAAGTGGAGGTGAATAGGGGTGGATATTTACTGAGCCGCGAAGTGGTGAGGTCAATATCCACCATGTTCACCGACACTGAGGTGACTAATAAAAAGCAAACCCAAACACTACTTTGTTCTTTGTAAAATGTGGTTGGAAATTTTAAATCTCAGGCACAGGCTACTCAGAGGAAACTCAGAGTTAGCCAACCAGCGTGGGCAGAGAGCACTATTCACTTGTGTGATATACCAGCCTCTCTTTCATTGTACCATTCATGAACATACAGAGCCTGAAGTTCAAATAATTTGATATTGAACTATTGATCAATCACATTTGCTTTGAAACTTAGCTGACTGTTAAAAACAGAAGCTGACAAAAGGAGAAAAATCAGACAGTCACAGCACTGAAGATGACCAGGTGAAACATTTTGGAACTCTGGAGTCCATATGTTTGTGAAGGTGCAATGATTGGTGTATACCACTTGTCTTGAAAGCTGATGTTATAGTTGATAACTATAACTTTCATAACATAACTCACTGTTCCAATTCCCTCATATGCTCCGGTCAACTGGCCAAAAAACACTGGAAAAGTGAACCACTTAAAGAAAGTCACATCTTTAGGCTTAAAATGGAAACCTATGGAAAAAAGACATCTACTATCAAATTATGTTATCTTCCAATTTTTAAATTGGAAGACAAAGCACCTTCATACCCTACTATGAGTGCAAGTTTAACATCATTATTACCAATGATTGATCCTTACCATGCAACAGGAATGCAAGAAGGCCTAAAAATCCAGCAAGTAACGTTACATTGGCTATACCACTTATGGGTCCAAGTTTACGAATACTTCGCGTGTAGGCCATGAGAACTAGGAAAGGAAAAGGTATCAGAAGAAGAAGGACGAAGAGAGGTGCTGTCGGCACCGCTTCCAATGGTGGTACCATGGTAGACGAATTAATTAGCTTGGTAGTGACTGCGTGACCTGTGATTACTTCATTCAGACTTTCCATGACATGATTTCCTGTGTCCATAAGAGTTTCATTTTTCGAAGGTTTTAAATGTGCCAAAATCTGAGCTTTATATGAAAGAGGAAACATTTCTGCTATCGTATTTCCTATGAATATAAAATAAGCCGTGCAAAATCCAGTCTGTGTTATGACCAATGCGATGTTCACAATTCTGTATCCCCATGGTCCAATGGCTATGTTTCCAATGTCACCTAGTGTCATTTCTTTTTCAATTGTCTCCTTAACTTTTTCCATCTCTTCATAGCATGCCTCTGTCTGTAGGACTTGGTATTTTGAAGATGAGTGCAACACCATTTCAATGGCTGCATTCTTGCATTTGATTATCAGCTGACAGCAATGGTCTGTTATGATCGCTATAACTAGTAGTCCAATCACACCCAACTAAAAACAAACAGGAACCAGATTACTTTGCCAGTTAATACTATTACACCCTTTCTTCCCTAGAGTTAAGGCAGCAATCAAACAAAACCTTTATGTTAACAAAAAGATATCTTTCACTCACCCTGGAGATGTGAGAGCAACTTTCCTCTGACCTTGAAAAAGTGTTTGCACTTTGTCTCACAGACCAATGTTTGGCAATATTAAATTTTTCTTATTCCCACAAAGGAAACTCGTAACAAGGGCAGTAAACAATTTGATTGTCCAATCACATTACTGCATTTCAAATTACGTCAAAGCGAAATGCTGATCGCTTTCCATGGAGGGATGAATTTGTTTTCATCATTCCATGTTTGCTAAGCCAATGAAAATTTGCACTCGTTTGCTTTTGTTCAATAAGCCAATTAAATGTTTTGCATTAATTGTTTACGTTCTGTTTTTACGTTTATTTTTCAAGGTCCTATGAAAGTCGCTCTATTAACCCATTCACTCCTCACTCAGGAGCCCCAGATCACCCCCAGTTAACAAGTAACATTGTTTTGCATCAGAGTAAAATCTGTTAAGCCTAACTCCCAGGAGTCAATGGGTGAAGGGTACAGGTAAATCAATAACGTTTGATGATGGAGATAGCATTTTGAATGCTGGCAAAAGAAATTGCATCTGTGACAGCAAAAGCATTTCATACATGAGAAAATAATGACTTCTTTGATTTGGAAACTTGTTACTGCATGTAACAGTTGACAAAATTTGAATTTGCCTTGTGAGAAATTTGCAGGTTGATCCTTTTAGAGTCCTCAGGTTTCAATCTTTAGTAAGACAGTTTAGACCAGGCATTACCTTACGATCCACTGAACCTGGAAACTAATCTCCAGGGACACTGGATGCTAGAACGGAGAGATTTGTAAAGGAGGTTGGTGTGACTGGTCATCATAGAAGAGAATTGGAGGCATGAAAACAATACTGTTACAACCACAAGCATGAGTTTATTTTCAAGAGAAGCAGTTAAGCCTACAAAACAGTTATTTCAAAAAATGTGCACATAACATAACACCTTGGGTTAAGATGCTTTTTGAAAATAAGTTAAATCTTTGGGATTTCCTTTTTTACTGCCATTGATCATGTTAACTGCACATGACTTTCTCTCTAATTATTAAGCCCACCCGTACCCTCCTCCAAAGAAAAATTGTCTTTCAATAAAGCAAAATCATTTATTTAACACCTTGGTTGCTTGGACACCCAACAATATCAAATCAATCAATCAATAATAATCGCTATCAATAAATGGCAATGATGTTGGAAATCAATCAGGTCATGACTGAGTCGGATGTCGATGAAGCCAATATTGTGAAAACATGGTTGATGCAGATGACGACACGAACATTGATATAGAACTATAAACTTGCTGTTTTTGCTGCATTAATAGTAAAGGTCCTTATTTTAATGAGGGTAACAAGTGACAGTCAACTACAGTTACCGATGAACTTGTGGCCCTCGGTGCACACCTTTTACCCCCCTTCCTCCATCAATGCTCCGTTTTACAGGTATTCAAAGCTACAGCAATACGGATCGGAGGAAAGTCAAAACAGACTTCGATCAAATGAGATGGAGATCGAACTGGCGACCTCCAGCTCAGAAGGCCGCACTCTAACCGACTGAGCTACGCCTGCCTCTGTTTATAGAACTATAAACTTACTGTTGTTGCCATGTTGATATAGAACTATGAACTTTTATTTGGATTTTCTAGTTGTTACAGTGAACTTGAAATAAACTCCCTCTCTAATAAATGCCTCATATCTATTTAATGCCTCCCCTTACACCCTGAATAATTAATAAACGCCCTGGTATTGAAACCCAGAAATCAAATTGTTTGCTTGGTCCTCTTAGTGATCTGATTAATGGCAGTGAGAGAAATAATGAAAAGGGTGATAAATGTTGAAAGAGGTTCTTACCACAAGTCCACTCTGATAAAAAGCAAATGGTAAAGACAGGTAGGCTGTGCCAATAAAGGCCTTTAAAACATTAGCAAAATCAGTGAACTGGTGCCAGACTGATGGCCTGTTGTATGCAAAATAAAGTATCACAATGAAACGAGTTCTGTAAGCAATGAAATAGCCATGTCATTATGCACCTATCAATGTTAAGCCCCAGGGAGGGGGGGGGGGGGGTTGGGCTAACCACTGAAGTTTGATCTTGAGGTCTGTCCTCTGGGTAGGGGTTTTGATCCTATGTGACGTCCCCAGGCTAGCGATTTTGATCGTACAAAGGATATTTTACCACTTTCACTTGCGGCTGGGTGGACATTTTGACCACTTATTTTGTCCCAGGGGTAGGGAATTTGAAATTTTTTCAATGAAAATGTCTAAATCCCCACCCCATGCCTCATTGGGTAAACATTTAGAGGGAGAAAATGATGCAAATTCTTGGAGGCCATGCTCAAATCTCCAGGCCCTACACCTCCTCTCAAGTAATATGTATGTGGTCCTGCCTTCTTTCTACCTAACCCCATTGCTTCAACCTTTCATTATAACACTCACCCTGATAATCTGGCTGACATAAGGTAAAGCTAAATTAATTTATTGATTGTTGGTTGCATTATCTGGTGTTGGAATCAATAAGCTGCCTGATTGATGTATGAGCCATTACAATCAACCCAAATAATCCAATCATGAATGTCGCGCTTTGAGATGGGATAGCAAATCAGGTACCATACATCAAATACTATGACAGACCCTTGAAATACCGCTTAACCACGCTTCAATTGAAAGTAAAAAAACATGAAGAAGAGGGCACTCGAAACAAAAATTAACTTGTTCTGCTTGTATTACCGAGGTCCCTTTAGTAAGTAAATAAGTCCTCTCTCTATCGAAAGCGACCGAAAGTCAAATGGACGGTTTTCGACTGAGCACCCTTCGAGGGTAATCCAATTTAAGCCATTGAAAAATTATGGCAATCACTTCGGTTAAATTAAAATATTGCATAAATCGTTTCCTGCTTTCTTCAGCTAGTCATTCCGATCATAAGAAAAGGTATGACTGATCATGAAAGTGCAAAAGGGTTGACAGATACATAAAAATGGATCTATAACGAAGGGAAATTGAATCGATCGCGGTAAGGGGAATCCTACTTTGGGTATTCAGCTGTCAAGCTGCAACGGTGTTAGGCAAATTAATATTTATGCCGTGAAAATGAAATCGCCCGCTGAATCCACTAGGCTCAAAAAATTTGATTATTAAGCTTAATGACTCGATATTTGGACGACCATACTCTGACCTCACAATAGCGGCTTGAGATGACCTGGATGATACAGATACGTAACCAGTCATGTTTGCATCTCTTCCCAAGTGTTTGCACTACCGTATTCATTAGACTTCCACTGGAGTCGGGAGAAAGAACAAGCAGTTTCTATCACGTGATAAAGTACCAGTGACATGTGATGGTGTGGTCACAATACTGCTAATGGCATTTCCAGAGAATTTCTGAAGTCAGATGAAACTCCTTTATCTCATGCACAATAAGTTCATTTTGCCCGAAATTTATGCAAACGTCGACTTTGTGCAACCTCCACAAACACAGAGCTTCCGGGAAATTATTTTTGCCCACCCACAAAAATCGCGCTCTGATTGGCGAAGGCCTCGTTGGGTTGTCTGTGGTATGGTTTAAAGCATGAGCTATTCAATCGAACCAGGGAAAACCATCTAAAAAGACTTAAATATTATGGCAGCAGCAACGGACTCTTCGCAATCGAAAGGTCGTTCATCTCATTCCAAGTTGATCAAAGTAAATGACTGCAGCAATCTGTGGAATGATGATGAAATTGTCAAAATGGATCTTTGTACAGCGTGCTCTGTTGGTCAATACAGCTGTGTTCAGCAATTCCTAGCGGACGGAATAGAAATAGTTGACCTCGATCAGTACAACCGCGACGGGTGGACGCCACTAATGTATGCCGCTTATGTTGGGCATGATAACATTGTCAACCTACTTCTTGATTTTCCCGTGGACGTCAATGCGCGCTCGAGAACGAAGAAGAACTACGGGGCCACACCGCTAATGCTCGCTTCCAGCTGTGGGAACGAAACTGTCGTTTACTTTCTTCTACAGAATGGTGCAAAGATCGATGCTCAGGATAACAGAGGATGGACTAGTCTGTTTTACGCCACCTACCAAGGACATGTAAATGTTGTAAAGATGTTGCTAGAAAATGATGCTAACAGAGAGATTAGGTAAGTTTTAACGAAATTGATAGTTCGTAGAGGGGTCCGCTCTACTAACTATGCGAAATTAAAAAAAAAAAAAGAGTCTTAAATTTAAAGTTTAATGGAATTTATCTATAGTTTACAAAACTCTTGGGAAAAATTGTAGCTTTATGCATCAGTCAATTCCAGCAGTGCCCATCCCCCCCCCCCCCGGGCTAACCCCTGGGCATTAGCATTTTTTTTAAAAAATGGGCAAATGCCCCGCCCCCGGGATCGTCGCCTTCCAATAGGCGCCTGTATTCGCAGGCTACTTTGTCTGTCAAGAATCAAGACATCTTAAATGATCTTTCATCGCATTTATCGCTCACAAGATCTGTCTTGAAGATCACATCATTTGAATTTGCAAACCTTCTGTTTTTTAACTCCACTTTCATGAATTTAAAAATTGCTAGGCTTGTTTTGAATGCGAAATGCGAAGTAGTCGTGTTTACGCAGTCTTCACGTCAGTGATTGTTTTGTGATGTTAGTTCACCTTATCGCTTTTATATATTCATATGCTTACAAGTATAAATGAAGAAATACCTAAAATTGAGAAAACATATCTTTAAAAACATCCACAAGTTTTTCGAGTCCATGACGGACAAGCCAGTCTTTAACGAAGGCCTCGTCTTTTCCAATAAACTCTTCCATGTTAATTTGAAAACACGTGTGTCAAAAGCCTGGGGATCGCCCCGGGGTAGGCTAATGCCCAGCCCCTGGGCCACGATAAAATTGCGAATGCCCCACCCCCGGGACTGACAACTTGAGCAAATGCCCCGCGGTTGCCCGACGGGGGGGGATGGGCACCGCTGGAATTGATTGATGCATTAAGCATCATTTGACATGCACTCGCAAAGTATATTGGTCCTTCCCCCTCTCCCCCTCCCCATACCAATGTTGATAATGTGATGCAAAATAATGTGCAAGCCTTTGGATGTGTTTTTCATCAACGAAGGAATATGGGCAGGGGGGGAAGTAGGAAGAATTTAATCTTTATCTTTATCACACAGACAAATTGGAGCATCACATTTTCCCAACTAGTATTGTCCAAGATAACTGTACTTTATGGGGAATTAAGATATCATTGGCGTCACCTATTGTCATTGTGCCAACCAGAGCCTCATTGCTTGTTGAAACAGAGGGTCTTTTGTTCCTGTGGCTGGCACATTTGAATAACAAAAGCAATGTTTTTAACCATATATTTTCCCTATAGTAATATTATTGTTTTAGTTACTTGTAAAGATGGATTTGTAAATTCATTTTAGTTACTTCAAAATGTACTAACCTCATTCCCAGGGTCTCTCTCAACAACAATGGAGGAAGAGAAGAGAGACCCTGGGAACAAGGTTGAAATTGTACTGGTAAATTGCTTGCAATAATTATTGTTCGTTCAATAAACTGTTCCAAAAATAATGTATTAAGATTAGGTTGGATTCCTGAACTATATAAATCACAAGAAATCCTATGCATTCTCCATAAAAAGTCGGCTGCACGAGGAAGAGATTGTTGCTTGTTGAAAATTTCAGGTCAGCACAAGTCAGACCTGGAAAGCCAAAATGTGTTTATGTCTAGACTTTGTGGAGGGGATGAGAGGAAGATATTTTCTAAACCAGCCTGGTTTAGACTTTACTTGAATGATTTGTTGATGTCTTAATAAGCTAATGTGTGGTCTTTGTTTTCTCTACCAAAACATAGAGAATATGATATGGAAATGACGCCACTTTTGGTGGCCGCCAAAGAAGGACATGAGGTTATATTTGAAGTGCTTCTTAGACATAAGGCAAGCCTTCAAGCCAGGACAAAACTTGCAGAAGATGCACGTTCTCTGGCTCTCCGGCATGGAAACAATACTGTTGTTAATATAATTGATTACCAGCTGCTTCAACATCAGCCAAACTATTTGCTTCGAAGTGAACCTGGTCTGTCACGCGACAGTACAAGTGATGGAAATGAC
>OX421452.1:10859734-10869734 GCA_949126865.1 Montipora capitata | reverse complement strand
ATAGCTCAGTTGGTTAGAGCGTCGCACCGGTATCGCAAGGTCAAGGGTTCAAACTCTGTTGAAGTCCTGAATTTTTCAGGCTTCTCTACGCAATAATTGCTAAAATTGCGTTCATAACTGCAAGGATGATAGCTTCACTTGATTTCATATCTGCGGTTCAATATACGTGTCATTCATTTCATACATGTATATCATTCCATCATTGACAACATATCAGTTATAAAAATCGCAGTGATTTCAGCTGTTTAATGTAGCAAATTGCGAAAATAAATAAACATAACCCAGATGAGACATAATAAATTATCATAATAGGCCACTTACGAGGGACACAAAAAGTACTTTTCAATTACCGGTATTGTTTAAAATATTAGCTTGAATCAAAGTATTTCTCAAATGTTTGGGGGGGGGGGGGGAAAGAAGTCCTCTCTGTAGCTAATGGGAAATTGTTCTTTTAAAATAAGTAACACTTTCTTTTCACCCTACAATAATAAACTGTTAACTTGTAGAATCACAAAAATAATCTATAGTATATTATTGCATCCGATTTTTTACTTTTTTGGCCGTAACTTCATGTGCAAATTCAAGTCCCACATTTTGATGGAAAAAAGATAGCTGGAAAAGAAATCAAACTTAAATTTAGGAGGCCAGGACCAGTCACCCATAAGAAATCACATTCGCTTAAATAAATACCAAATTTGAACGAAGAAACTTAAGCCATGCCCACTTCACTTCGTAATTAAAATATATTTCTGGGCATACAGAAAAGTTCCACGATAAAATCTTTCAATATAATAAGAAATTCAGCACTGATAAATGTAGACCTCATTCCAAAAAAATTTCTATTTACATATTTGTTTCATATTATTCAAATCAGCCCTTAGGGCTGGAATAAAAACAAGTGTATTTTTCATAATTATAGTGACCATTTTGGAAAATGCACATGTAGACACTTAACCAAGTCAACTAATTAAATTTGATCTGTTGTTTTTCAAGTCTGAGAAAACTGTTGAACAATTTGCACTACCGTCACAGACAAGCCAACAATTCCACCGATGACTCCAAAGGCAATGAACAAGCAGTCTTTGGCTTTGGTCAATCTTGTGTTGATGTCCTTACAAAGAATCATGTGAAATAGACAAGGTAAGATGAACCCCAGAGTGGAACTCCCCACTGAACCAACGATAGCACCAACATATGCAAAATCGTCTTTCAATGCAATAGCAATTCCAGCTGTGGTTAGCACTAAAAATGTCCGCAACAAATTCTTTTTCCATTGCCTTAACTGGAAAAAAAAACAGTGCAACATTCGTAAAGCCTCCTCAATGCACGAGGTATTTTCATAGTTCAGTTTAAGTTGACAATGAAACACAAAGGACAAAGATTACTGGGGTACTGCTATTGACAATATTATTAGGCCATGAGAAAAACACTGATGACATGGGTATTAAATGTGCTTTGTAGAGCACTCGCAGATGCAATCAATCATCATGTACATCACTGTCAAATTTACCATGTGGCAAAAACATGAGAGTGGAGCGAGGATGTGTGGACTGTGGCTCCTGGTGAATTTCCCATTTTTTAGGAAACCAAAATAGAGTGAATATGAAGTGAACATCCCTGCATTCCCCCATTCATACCCAAGGAGGAAAGGATGGGGGCGGGCGCGGAAGAAGGACACAGCTGCCCAATTTTTTCCGATTTAGAAATCTGAAAGGGAAATGCAGCAGCAATTAAGAGGCAATAGATCAAATATTAAATATTCTCAAATATTAATTAGCTGAACGCCCAAAATTTTGCGGTGGACCCCAATTTTTTTTTAGAGAAGGGGTCCAGAGGATCCCCAAATTTGAAAACCTGGATACATTTCTGAGAACTGAACAACAATCATACCACATAAACTCTCTAATAAGAAGGTAACCAAAACAAATTGAACACTTGCAAGTACACCTAAAATAGTGATACAACTTTAATTAAGGAGTTGTGGGCAGGGATGGTGCAGTTGGTGAGAGTACTCAGACTTCTCCCAGACCATTTGGCCTGGGTTTGATTCCCCATGCAGACTCGGCATCATGTGGGTTGAGATTGTTGCTACTTTTTCTCGGGATAGTCTACGGTTTTCCCACCTCACCAAAAAGCAACCTCTGATTTGATACATGTACAATGTATGTGTTGATTTGATTTGAGTTCTGTACAGCAGTGTCCCCGAAGCGCTGTACTTGACACTTTTTTTATCACTCACCCTGCTCTTTTGTTTTGGAATATCTGGTGCCAATAACCTGGAACATTCACTCACTGATCCGACCACATCAACTTGTGATAGACACGAAGCACTATCCTCACTTGAAGTGCAGGACAAGTCATTACTAATGGGCGTTTCTTTGCTTTCAGCTCTTGTTTCTGGTTGAAACAACCAGCCCTCGACAATTTCTATGACAGGAAAGATTTGAAGAGGGTATGTCAACAAAATTGCAATACACAACAGGAAACGCACTACGAGGATTAGCACTCCAGGAGGAAAGCTCTCTGTGACAATCTGCTCAACTTCTTCACCATAAACCAAATACCCAAGTATTCCAAAACAGGCCAAAATGACTGACAAGCCTCCAATGGCTAAGTGAAGATACAAAGGAAAACGGTGCCTGTTCTCTGCCATGCTGGTTTCTATTGGAATCAGCTGCAAAGAAAAATTAAGTGACGACTGAATCAGTGATTGCACAGCTTTGCAATTTCAAAACATAATAATAATAATAATAATAATTATTATTATTATTATTATTATTATTATTATTATTATTATTATCAGACCACGAAGAAGTCATTTTTTTTAAACTATAGTATTGCTGAATTTGTATTTAATTTTTAATTTGAGAAGGGTTTAATAAAATTATTATTACTAAAAAAAAAAATATTATAATTTTTTTTTTTTTTTTTTCCAGTACACAACATTTATTAACAAAAGTTACTATACTTACAATACTAACAGTACAATGACTACAGTACTTTCCAAACAGTATTAATTTACAACATAAAAAGCAATGTGAAGTAAAAAGAAAAAATACAATACAAGACAAAAGTTGCAAGTACTTACAATCGCTATAATATTGCACAGAATACAATACAAACAAAAACTGCAAAGGTTACTGAATACAACCAAAATTAAAATGCAGTACATTGACGGAAAACACTCTTATGTGCAATCCACAAGAATGTGTGTAAAGTTCTGCCACTTAGAAAAGAAAAGTTTTTGTTGTCCCGAGGTAACTGCTATATATTTTTCTAGTTCTATCTTATCCTGTACTAATCTTTTGAAATCAATAAGAGAGGATTTATCGTTATTTAGTGCATTAACATAAAGAAAATACTTTCCGAGTATTATAAGATGATTGAGAGCTAAACATGTTGGACTCAATTGGCGAATAATTCCAAATATAACTTCTTGGGGGGACAGATCTAACTGAAGGTTGCATAATTGGAAAATCCAATTTTGAAATTCAGACCAAAAGATTGACGCTTGCGCACATTCAACAAACAGGTGTGTAACAGTTTGATGTATTGCGGGGCAGAATGGACAGTGCGGAGACGAAACTTTTTCCAGTTTGTACAATAATGAGTTGGTAAATAAGATGTGGTGAATGATTTTGTATTGGAACATAATTAGTTTCGTTTCTTTTGTAGCCTTAAAAGGTAGAAGGTAAATCTTAGAAAAATCGTCACGCTGAAAGTTATAATGTTCAAGCCTTTTTTCGGCGGTGGGACTAGGTAATTTTTGCCGGGTGAGAAGTTCTTGATATAAGGTCTTACAGGAGAGGGGTCTACTTGAAGTACATGTGGTTAGTGCAGGTGTTGGGTTGCTTTCATTTTTAAACAAACATTTTTTCCATTCACTCGGTATGGCCGATACAAGGCTGCGGTAGGTTAAAAAATGACATCTTTTTATATAAAATTTGTCGGCTAGCACTCCAAACGGAAAAAAACAGTTTTCCGGAACGTTGAAGAGATCTTTTATCTGCTTGATGCCGTTTTGGCACCATTTAGAGTAAAAAACGGATTTTCCATTAACCTTTATAAATCTATTGTTCCAGATGATTTCCTGCAGCACAGCTTCTTTGTTTTCAGGAGTGCTTATCTTAATTTCCTGCCAATAACAGATGTCTTGTTTATAGAACGATGGAATGTGTTTGTATTATTATTATTATTATTATTATTATTATTATTATTATTATTATTGTACTCTCATTACATTTACATGTATGTCTAAAGCCTAATAGTCTAGCACTATCATTACAAAATCAAAAAATTTGAATCCACATTAATTAAGCAAACTTACATGCAAGAAGCAAACTGGCATTGATTGGATAAGAGTGTTTAACACATACACACTTTAACTTTATTTGCAAACACATCATAATACAAACAAGACCACGGTGGCCCGCAGTTAGCACTGCTATTCTAGGCAGGCCACTTACACTGTTACATTATTACTGGCTCTCACAACAAAATAAACAAAAAGACTTCGAAATTGACAATTATTAAAGAGTGACACAAACAAGAATTGCACAAACAAACACCTCGTACATAAGAGAGAAAAGTGTTTTAAAAAAATGATCTGAGATGATATAGGTAACTGTCAAATAAAAGCCATATACTTTGAAAGATCGATGTAGCACATATCAACATTCACCTCCTCAATGATAAGAAACTACAGCGGTAGAAGCCTTAACAGTCTGCAAAATCATGCTAACGTCTACATGGAAGTATTAACTTTTAGTGGTTTGTTCACTTTCACGAATGCTCGCTTTGGAGCTGGTCTAAGACAGTGCTGTCTGGATTTCACCTGGTTAGTCGGCCATGTCTTCCAGCTACTTTCAGAGAGACCCCCTGGCAGCATATGAGCTTTCTTCATCACCCTGCATGTTTAAGTCTTAGTGAAAGCCCTGTACTTTCCAAGTTAATGTTGAATGCATAAAGGGTTAAAGTTATTATTCTACCCAGAGAACAATAATATTATTGTTATGAAACTCACAGTTCCTATTCCTTCATAGGCGCTAGTGACTTGGCCGAAGAAGACTGGGACAGTTGCCCAATTCACCAGTCTCACCTCGTTCCATTTAAACTTTAAACCTGCAAATTGAAAATAATAATAAAATAATATTATTATTCATTCAAAATATATCCCCGTTTCTGATTGGTTAAAACCACACGCATAATTCACCATAACCAGCTTCTGTTCACCAAATTTGGAAAGAAACTTCGTCATATTGAATCAATGACGTCAAAAGTGCAGCCTGCTGCAGATTATTGAACCGATGACGTCAAAATGACGTCAAAAGTTGCAAATTATTGAACCGTTGCCCGAAAAAAGCTGGGGACAAGATTGTGTTATTTTTGTTGAGCAGAAAAATGGCTGCGAGTAGGTTTAGAAGTTTAAGCGAAGAAAATCTTTTGAATGAATAATAGAGCAATTATTGAATTCGGCTTTCGTAGAATATGAAGATTTATCCACCTCGGCCTTCGGCCTTGGTGGATAACACCCTCCTCGACCTGCAGAATTCTTCATATCCTACTACGCCTCATTCAATAATTGCTAAGTATTATTATTATTATTATTATTATTATTATTATTATTATTATTACAATATAATAATTAGAGAAGTTAGAACCTATTACCCTGAGAACAGAAAGAGACAGATATTTTATACTGCTACATGTAGTAACTAATTTACATTATTGATGGAAAACAAGAGTCACTCTCAGCCTTCTCAATTGAAAATATTTTTCGGGAGCAGGTCATAAGGAAGGTGGAGACGGTTTGGTGCTAAAGGCACCCAAGCAAGGGCCCAAAGGATGCAAGCTTCTAGGAGGGTCTCGGGGCATGCTCCCCTACGGATTTTTTTCAAATTTAGACATTCACAGATGCAATTTAGTGCAATTTGGTGGATTTAAAGTGACAAACTTTCACATATTGACACTTGCTTGGAGTCTGATAAGAAATACTGGAATGCTAGTTAAACAAACATTTCATGTGCGCAAGGCAAAAAAATATTGTGAACACGAATTTGTACGTCAAACAAACTTTTTTAAAGCTTTTAGAATATCTCCAGTGACTTCACGTTCAAACTTAAAATGTATTGCGTCTGACATTTTCTGACTAGAAGGAGATGGTCAAGCTTTCTGAGGAGGCGGCTCATTGAGCCGTCGACCGGCTGATTTTGAGAAGGCTGCACTCTAAGAAGAGAAAGGGTTAACCCACTTACTCCTAGGGGTGAGACAATAGATTTTACTCTGTCTAATGTAAGACAATTCTACTCGTCAATGAGTAGTGTTTCAGGCGTCAATGGGTTAACAACCTCTACAGCCACTCAAGAGACCAATATTCTACTCGTTACAAAAAAAAAAACAAAAATGTCTCCCTACACCGTATGCAGTATTAAAAATTCCCAATTTTGGATTTCGATTAACAAAGTGTCTCAGCAGCGTTTTGAGAGTTGAATAAAAACCTCGAAAAGGAACAGGTCCCAATGATGCTGTGCCGCAAGCACTGAAAGGCAAAATAACATACTTCAAAAATACCCAAATTTTAGAAATACACTTACCACTTAGCATATATCCAATCACAGAGAGAAAAGCAACAAAGAGGGAAACATTAGCAATGACACTGATAGGTCCAAGTCTTCTCACTCCTCTTATGTACGAAAACAATATCAACGGAATTAGTGGCATAAGAATAAGAACAGCAAATGGAGGAGGGTGATAAACCAGACTAGATTTTTGAGAATCCCAAATGGAGACATTTATTGCTGAAGACATGTCTGACACGCTGCTTGAATTACGCATCCGCGACGGTGTTGTGGTTGCTTTACCATGATGACCACCAAATGAGGAGGAAAACATTGATGAAATGGTATTGCCCATGAATATGAAATATCCAATGCAAAAGCCGTATTGTGTAGCAAGAAGTGCAACATTGACGAGAAGAACACCCCATTTCCCAATAGCAATCCTTCCTATGTCACCATACACCATCCGCTTTTCCACAGTACTTCTAAGCAATAGCATTTGTGTTTCCTGAGATTCCACATCTTCTGACAAGGAAACTGTGTCCAAGACCTTCTGAACTGCAGCTTTTTTGCATTTGATGATGAGCTGACAGCAATGGTCCGTAATTAATGCAATTATAAGAATTCCAACCAAGCCAAGCTTGAAAGAAAAAGAAGTGACATGCATGTGAGCAAAATTAAGTTATTGTATTTCAATGCAATGTTCTTTGGTGGTCCTTAAAACTCATCTTTTCCACCAACTGTTAATACCACAATATTATTGTTATTCTCTCCTTTTTGCAGAAAAGAATGTTGGCTCTTGGGACAATAATTTCTCCCTTTTGGGATTAATGTTTGGGTTCTTCTGGGAGTAGCACTCAAATGGTTCTAAATTTATATTAATTAACTGAGTAATCAATCAATCAAAATACAAAATAAACAATATAATGGTAATGTACATTAGTCAGAAGACACAATTCAGTGTCACTCTCTTAAAAGAACAGTCATACAAAGTCATGTATCTTCCTAGGGTGGCTGATAACACCAGTGGAGCAATAAGAACTACATTGATCATCACTAGATTTGTTACATACGGGTTTCAGATTATGATTGTCATGTATAGCAAGTGTACAGAATATTTTTGCTGGATCACAAACCCCACAAAACTTGATTCCCCCACACTAGCATTGCACCATGATAGGAAAATATAATACTTAGTTGTCCTGTAACCTGAATGTTTAAACCATGCATGTTACAGTATGTTTCAATTGACTAAACATGCCTGAAAATAAGCTTACCACAAAGCCACTCTCTTTAAAAGCAAATGGCAGACCAATCCAATTAGTTCCAATGAATGCTTTGAAAACATTTGCAAAATCCGCAACTTGCCTGAAAACTGTGGGCCTGTAAAATGAATAGAAAGTATCATCAATTATTCTTAAAGGAGGATTACATACATGAATGGTGGTCTTGTTGTTTTCCCATTTAAAAAATGTCATTTTCAAAGTTTATCCAAAAGAACTGGTTTTTAATTGGACAGATTTACATGTTCCATGAGGTCATTGATAAATATTGGGCTTTGATGTATTTCTTTTCAGTTGCCAGCAGATGTATTTCTTTTCAGTTGCCAGCATCTCCAAACCTGTTACAAAAGATAGCCTATGCAGCCAGCATTCCCGTACAAGCAAAGCAAAGCAAAGCATTGCATTCCTGTTGCACAAAAGTTGGGGCAAAAACCAGGTTTGGAGGCCAGGTGCGAAGCTGGCGAGATAAGTGGGGAGATTTCCACCTCCTCTCCCCACTTCCACCTTTCCTCCAAACTTTGTTTTCACCCAAACTTTCCCACATGCAGGATGCATAAAAGATTTGCTGGAATGGAAGCACTCTCTATATGCAGGCTATGTATAAAAAATAGGCACGCATTGCGTACATGTAGTAGTGCAGTAACACAGCGCTCTATAAAATAGACCCTTCCAGGATTTTTTACCACCACCTTGTCTGGGGGGCAAACACGGCAAAATTTATAGTAAATGTATGGGATTTTGGCCGACTTTGAACCTCTGTAGCACCGCTAAAAAGAGACATATTTCCAACTTTTATTTATATCATTCATTCAACAAAATATAAGACCATTGAGCAAGGTATGACATCCGTAAATTCGAATAATAAATCTTCTCATATTGCTTCTAATTTCGCGGCAATTTGCCGGGATGATTTTAGAAGGGTTTGTGTTACGAAAAATAGCATTGCGTGACTAGCGTTACTGTCTAGAAGCTTCGCGAGAGTTCGTGGTTTGTTTATTTTTAAATTCATGCGTAAGCGTTTCTAAATCGGTGTGTTTTGTAATCTTTCTATAATTAGAGTGATTACTAATTTAGAAAGTTCTAGAAGTCTATGGTCAGAGTATATAAGTAGACGAGTCCGAGCGGAGTGTTTTTTTAACTAGTTTTTCACAAGCGAAGAGAGTTGGCGTTGGCCGTGTTTAGTCAAGTGTGACGGAAGCAGTGTTTATTCAAGTTGGCGGAGGCCGTGTAAGTTTGTCGAGTACGTGTTATTTAGAGTTTACTTCGTGGAAACTACGTTCATTTTGGAATAAATCTTCTTGTTGTTGTTCCGACAACCCTGCGTTCAGTTTAGTTTGCAAGCTACCTTTCCTCTAAACATTCGAACTCGTAACATTGGGGGCCTGTCCGGGAGCGGAATTCATTTGTTTGCCGACTACAGAAACCAGGAAAGGACAATTCAGGAAGGAGTTACAGAAAAAGTAAGAAGAACTGTACAAGAGAGTATATTCCGTTTTTGCTGTGAAATACTGCTATGGAAATGGAAAAGCTTTTGCAGATGGGAAAAGAATTTGGATTGGAAGGAGAAAAGCTGCTCGAGTTTGTAGAGAAGCAACAAAAGATAGAGGAAGAAAAAGAAGAGAAACGCAGACAGTTTGAAGAAGAACGAAGAAGGGAAGAGGAAGAAAAACAAGAAAAACGAAGACAATTGGAGGAAGAAAGAGAAGAAAAGCGTAGGCGGTTTGAAGAAGAAAAGGAAGAGAGACGTCGATTACTTGAAGAAGATAGAAGAAGAGAAGACGAAGAGAGAGAAACTAGACGACAAGAACGCGAACTAAGGAAATTGGAGATGGAAGCCGAGCTGTTGAAACAGAAAGAGGCTATTGAAGCGGCAAAAAGAGAACATGAGCTGGAGATTGCACGTTTGGCTGTGGAGAATGCTGACGGGCGTCCTGAAGTAAGAGAGGATCGGGCTAAGGCACCTAAACTCCCCTCGTTTGTTGATGGTAAAGACGATTTGGACGCGTATTTGCAGAGGTTCGAGAGATTTGCCGAGACAGCTAAGTGGAAAAAAGATGGATGGGCATCGAAGCTCAGTGCTCTGTTGTCTGGACGGGCACTAGAAGTGTATTCACGTCTATCGGAGGACGCAGCTAAGGATTATGACAGGGTAAAGATTGC
>OX421452.1:10849734-10857234 GCA_949126865.1 Montipora capitata | reverse complement strand
GCGAAAGAGTCAGTCAATGATGTGACCATAGGAGATAACCTTTCTCATGAGCAAAGAGCAGAGTTCATGGATCTTGCAATTGAGTTTCAAAGCTTGTTCACAGAAGCCCCAGGCACAACAAGTTTGGCTCAGCATCATATCAAGCTTACATCCGACCACCCAGTTAGATCAAGACCATACCCAGTACCGTATAGCTTAAGAGAATCGCTGAAGAAGGATATTACAGACATGATGAAGATGGGAGTCATAAGAGAATCAAGTTCGCCCTATGCTTCGCCTGTCGTAGTTGTTAAGAAAAAAGACAACTCAAATCGTGTGTGCGTGGACTATCGTAAACTGAATAAGTTAACCGTGTTTGATCCTGAGCCTATGCCAACTGCTGAGCATTTGTTCCAGAAGTTGAATGATGACAAGTATTTTACCAGAATTGATCTGAGTAAGGGCTACTGGCAAATTTCTATTCCTGAGGAGGATATACCGAAGACTGCTTTTGTGACGCCTGACGGATCGTATGAATTCCTGAAGATGCCGTTTGGTATGATCAACTCCGCAGCGACCTTAAAGAGAGCCATGAAGAAGCTATTGCGTGGTCTGGACAACGTTGAATTTTATTGGGATGACATTTTGATTCACACCCGTACGTGGGAAGAGCACATCAAGGCGCTTCGAGAGTTGTTTAGAAGATTATTAGCTGCTGGAATGACCATAAGACCCACTAAATGTCTTTTTGGAGTCAACACCGTTGATTTTCTTGGTCACCGTTTGGAGGAAGGGTTAATTGGTCTTCATGAAGATAACGTGAACAAGATTAGAGATGCTCCAAGACCAACTACTAAGAAGCAGATAAGATCGTTCATGGGTTTGGCTGGATATTACAGAGATTTTATCCCTAACTTCGCAGCATTAGCAGCCCCGCTGTCAGACCTCACGCGTAAAGGCCAACCTAACAAAGTTGAATGGGGTGAGGCACAGGAGAAAGCCTATCAGAGTATCAAGGCCCTCCTAACAAAGGAACCAGTCCTTCGACTGCCAGATTCAAGGAAAACCTACTTTCTGCAGACTGATGCTTCCGACAGTGGTATTGGCGCTGTATTAATGCAGAAACATGGTGGCAAGCTATTCCCCGTTTGCTACGCAAGTAAGAAATTGTCAAGTGCAGAGCGTAATTATTCGACCATCGAGAAAGAGTGTTTAGCCATTGTGTGGGGATTCAAAAGGTTTCATCTTTATCTGTATGGAGTTCCCTTTGTGCTACAAACAGATCACGAGCCACTGAAGTACATGAACAGTGCGAAGTTTGCAAACGGACGCCTAATGCGTTGGGCTATGTTCCTTCAGAGTTACAACTTCAGAGTTGAGGCTATCAAGGGATCTGAGAATGTAGGAGCCGATTATCTAAGCAGAGTAGAGGAATAACTTAAGAGACACTGGACTGCCTCCTCAGTTGGTACTATATAACTAATTTTTCGTTGTTAGTAGAAATTTAGGAAATTTCTTCTCAAGAGGGGGTTATGTTACGAAAAATAGCATTGCGTGACTAGCGTTACTGTCTAGAAGCTTCGCGAGAGTTCGTGGTTTGTTTATTTTTAAATTCATGCGTAAGCGTTTCTAAATCGGTGTGTTTTGTAATCTTTCTATAATTAGAGTGATTACTAATTTAGAAAGTTCTAGAAGTTTATGGTCAGAGTATATAAGTAGACGAGTCCGAGCGGAGTGTTTTTTTAACTAGTTTTTCACAAGCGAAGAGAGTTGGCGTTGGCCGTGTTTAGTCAAGTGTGACGGAAGCAGTGTTTATTCAAGTTGGCGGAGGCCGTGTAAGTTTGTCGAGTACGTGTTATTTAGAGTTTACTTCGTGGAAACTACGTTCATTTTGGAATAAATCTTCTTGTTGTTGTTCCGACAACCCTGCGTTCAGTTTAGTTTGCAAGCTACCTTTCCTCTAAACATTCGAACTCGTAACAGTTTGTATGGAATCTTTAAAATTTGTTTATGGTCGTTGTAGCCTGAATATGTTCTTTACATTTCATGAAAATAATTTCAACTTATAAATGGCGCTCTAGCAGTTCAAAGTCGGCCAAAATCCCATACATTTACCATAAATTTTGCTGTGTTTAGCCCTCCCACCAAAATGGCGCCAAAAACCGTGGAAGGGTCTATTGTCAACTGAGCTGTGTTATGTCTAATAGTTCCAGGAGATTCAAGTTATCTTTGCGTAATATGTAGCTCTAACAGTACACGATATTGTTTTTGTACCGCATATCATTATAGTGCAATGGTAGATGTCAATAGGTAAATAGCCCCTTGAGAAGACATGTGGTTACTTGTAAAATACTAAATCCCAGAAAGATTGAAGAAAATAAAAAATAATTGAGAAAAATTTGCTTCGAGGCAGAAATTTTGATCATTTTCAAGTCCCCTTACATTTCTTTTTAACCACAAGTTTGAGCATGCACTCTGAGCCTCTGACCGCTTTCTAAGACAAAAGTTCACTGAAGGTAAGCCCTGTCGAGCGGGGTTAGTATCTGGATGGGTCAAAATGATGGCAAGACACCGCGTTTTTGTTTTGTTAGTTTGGTTTTTTTCTTTCAAGTGTTTTAAGGATTGACAAGAAATGTGCGAATTCAACACAAAGATCACAATCGCCCATCTCTTGAGGTTGACCATTGTTTCTGCAAAGTCCCAAAATTTACTCTCCTAGATGAGGTTATTTATCACCAAGTAATTCCATCGTTTAGGAAATAGCAGCTGCTTTATCGTCACAAATTCTTGCCAATTTTGGAGCTCATTTTGTTGAAACTTGTGCAGTGACGCTTTAGACTTGTTTATGTTCGTGACTTATGCACGCCCTGTGGGCCTATTGTCACCATGTTACACTCTTACAAACCGGTGACATGGGTGTATTACAGTGCACTACCACAAAAAGAATGCATCAAAGTTGTCAATTGCCAGCTCATATTAACAACCCCGCAATAGCATAACTAGAAATTATAATAAAAAATTATTATTATTATTATTATGGCAGATTCTATTTACTTTTGTGCATATCAATATTCCATCAACCAGCGGATTTGGAATCTTAGCTAGTTAATTACATCAACTTACATTCCTTTTTCCGCTTAAACAAATTTGTAGAACTTCTTAACGATATTTACATTCTGGCTCAAAATCCATTTCTGGCAGCGTTCGATGAGGTAACTCAGTTCCTTGTCAGTGCTCGTAATTGTTCTGAAGTCATTTCTCAATTGTTCATGGTGTCCTCCAAGGAAGTCAAAAACAATATTGATATGATATACGCTTGTACTTTTGTACTCTCTTTTAATGCCTGCGCGCAGTTCTATGTATTGTTTTTCTTTGAATCCATCCGCAATTTTGTCTACTTGGCAGACTGTGCCTTCAAATAGAGTCCAGATGTTGGTTTCTTTATATGTACAATCACGTTAGGCTTATTAGCTCCATTTTCGGAAGGCCAGATCTTCTTTATTTGGCTGGATTTTATTAAATGTTGTATGTTCTCGGTTTTTAAAGTCTTTAGTATCGTCTTTGATCTTTAGTTAGATGGAGTTTGCCAGTTCAGATAGATCATTGAATTTTTGACTAGTATTTAATTGCGGCATGATGTGCGGTCTTTGTTCTTGTTGTGTTCGTTTTGGTTGGTGTTCCCTTGAGGGGCGCTGGCTGCATTCTTAATCTTTTCAATTCTCTGCGTCCTTTTGTTCTTAGACTAGCATTTCTTTGGTAATGGCTTTAGAACAAGTCTTTGATGTTTTCATCAAATTTGCATATTGATCTCGTAAATTTCCTGGGTTTTTTCGTAGATAAATGTATCCTTTCTCGTCGAAAATTCGCTTCGTGAGTTCCATAATTCCAATTTTCCTTCCGTTTTCTTTCTTAGGGCAGTCATTTGAGTTAAATAGTTGTTCAGCTTCTGTTCTAGATCAATTAAAGCGGCATTCATCTCTTGGGTCCATTTTGTTCTAACGCGATGCCGTTGAGCATTCGTTGTTTCATCTCTCTGCTGAGATTCTGTTTGATTTCGAATGTGTTGCATTCTTGTATTCTTCTTTGGTGGCATGGTGAAGATGATTTGGACTAGAATATTCGTGACCAAACGCATTATATCACCGTTTTGCAGTTCTTTAGCGGGAGCGTTACGACTTGCGTCTGTCCGTACGCCTCGTATTATTACTACTGCTGCTGCTGCTGCTGCTGCTGCTGCTGCTGCTACTACTACTTCATTTTGGGAATCATTTTAGGGCTACAATCTTGGACAAAATTGTTGAGAAAACTCTGCTTTTGGACTAAACTCTGATCACAAGTATGAAAAAGAAGCTCTCTTTTTGCCCCCACCCCCCCTGATCAATGTTGCTAGACGAAACAAAGCATGTCGAACCTGGGCTTATCAACATTGGTTGTAGGGGGGAGGGGGATGGCTAATAATGTGCTATATTGAGAACGTAGTGCGCAAAATAACCCCTGTTTTTAATATTCTCAACCCTTTTTGTCCAAGATTGTACCTTGGTTGAAGGGAAATGCTCTCATCAGTACAGACTGTACATCAACCTTGCTTCTCTTCCACATACTTTATCAGTTTATATTTATTGCAATAATCTGAAACAAATGGGACATGAATTCAATCCATAACACTGCTAACATAATAAATTTCATGACATATAATAATTTTATTGAAAAATGAAATAACAATGAAGAATGATGCGAAAAGAAATCTTTCCACAAATTTGAATGAAATGAAGCAGCTATATTGTAGTGATAGTGTTATGGTGGATAAACAATAATTTGTCTATGATTAAACTCAGGATAATGCACAGACACAGGCAAGCTTCTTACACTGTGCATGTTCACAAGAATACTATGTATTAATGCATTACAGGTTTATTATGAAGAATGAATGAAAAGTGATCGGCATGATACATCGCCCCAGCGCCTTAATACGATATAATTACTTAAGATTTCAATAAAGGTTTAAATGGAGCTAGTGAAAACATTAAGAATACGACTGTCGTAACAGACGATGACTGTTTTCTCTCTAGATCTATATTATGTTTTGATTTTGCTGTGCTAAACGGGATGAATTCTATCGAACCTTCGAAAAACAGCACAACCAACAGCTGCATCTGTGAAATTAAAGTCATGTTTCACAGAGGCACGTACTAATTCTCACGGTAAAACGACCACCAACATTTTCCAAACACCTCAAGTGTTAGAATTTTGGAGATTCCAATGTCAAAATGTAAGTTGATAGAAGACACTGGGTTTATAACTAACCTTATAAGTGGAACACCCGAAGAAGCTGTGTTGAGTTGATTGTATCGCAGGCCTGTCATTATCCTTACCACCTTTACAAACCCGTGTTGAAATTGAACTATTATCAGGACTTTTACAGTCACAAGTTTGTATTAGCATACCAAGGTTTTCCCTGCACTGGTGTCAGTGAAATTACTGACAAAAATAGAAAACTAGTGATGGACTCGTCATAAAATCGAGGCTATTGAAATCATAAGAACGAAACCGGAAATCTTTTGTCTATTGAAATGCACACCGGAAATGCATAAGACAGAGGCGATTACCGATCTGTTCCATTAAAAATTGTGCTCCTGGGTCATTCGTCCACAAGTATCCGGCTATTTTCGAAAACTGAAACACGATCTCTTCTCCTTATTATGTATCAAGCACCTTTCTCAGAATCCTTGCTGTTCGTAATAATGCAGTCTTATGTAGGAATGCTGTTCGGAGTGTAATGCCCACGGGCAGTTTCCCAACCCTAGTCGCCTAACTTTCTATTTTTGACTTGATTTGCTTTCATTGTTAATTTCAGTTTACATTGTCTCCAATTAGTGCTTCAGCGCTAAAACGACTAGACACTTAATTAAAGTTCCTTTCCTTTCCTTTTCCATCTAGGGCGCCAACAATTATAAGTATTACCTGAGCACTTCTCAAATTCCACATTCTCATAATTTCTCTCTTCAGGTCTTGGTATTTTTCAACCTTTTCACCCTCTTTTTCACCGAGTCTCGAATCTCCGGAGATAGCGATGTCAACAATAAAGCAGTTCTTGTCTTCCTTATTGATGATTACAATGTCAGGCCTTCTGGCTTCAATAACATGGTCACATTGAATACAGACTCCCCACAAGAGGTCACAAGATCTTGATTCTTTCATTCTCCACTACACTCTCGACTCTTTCTAATTCGGATTTCTCACACAGTTTCCAATGGACCGCCTTCGCAACATTGTCATGTCTTCTTTCAGTTGTAGCCGCTCTGAGCTAACTTCTTACACCCGCTCACAACGTGATCGACATTCTCAAGACATCTCTCAACCTTTTCACCACACAAAACTGTCATTATTATTAAATCGTGAGCTTCTTTTCGCCATCTTAGAAAAGCTTGGCTGCCCTGCCAAACTCAGTCGCGTGATCAAGAAATTATACACGAACGTACATGCAAGACTAATAATTGATGGAGAGCTGAGCTGTCTGAGCCTATCAAGTACAACAGCGGTGTTAAACAGGGCTGCAAGCTCGCTCCCACTTTATTTGGTATATACGCAGCTGTACTGCTCCTCTATGCATTCAAAAACGTCTGCCCAACATACAGCATCTACATTCGTTTCGTTTCTTCGTCCGTCTGAAAGCTAAAACCAAAGAATTAACCAGCTATATAAGGGACGCCCAGTATGCTGACGACATAGCTATATTTTGCAACGATGCCACCTCACCTCAACATCTTCTCTCTTCTTACAATGGCCTGGCACAGAAAATGGGTCTCCGAATTAAAACCAAAAAGACAGAGACCATGAGTATAGGAGAGTACGCTGACTTCCATGTAAATGGGGAGAACTGACAAAAGTAGATCACTTCAAGTATCTGGACAGCTACGTCAGTAATGCTGCATGCTAGATAAAGAAATAACTGTACGCATCCAAGCTGCCTCAAGTGCCGTAGGCAGGCTTAGAGAAAGAGTGTTCCATTGCAGAGAACTTACAACAGAAACCAAGCTTGAAGTGTATAACCAATGTGTCATCCCAGTTATGGTATATGGAAGTGAGACCTGGACTTTATACAGACACCAAATTAAAAAGCTGAGAACTATGCAACAGCGGCACCTCAGATCCATTCTGAAGATCAAATGGGATGACTATATATTACAAGGAAAAGAAAGAAAAGAAGAAAATAAAAAGAGAAGGGTCAAGCATCACGAGAAAAGAACAAGAGGAAAGAATTCGAACAATCAAGGAACTGCCCGCAGCTAAAGACAAGACGCACATTAACAAATATTTACTGTCTCTTACAACTCTCTCTAATTGTATTTACCCGTTTCGGGTTTTAGGCGTATTATATATATATATATAACTGGTTAAAAATGAAGCCGAAAATGGACAACTTTTGGTTTAAAAACTATAAAAAAATTTAAAATTCTATAAAACGTTTCGGTCTCTCGACCTTCTTCAGTTACAAAAGAGTCGGTAGAAAAATCTACAACT
>OX421452.1:10822234-10842234 GCA_949126865.1 Montipora capitata | reverse complement strand
CATCTGTTAGTAAGTCTATTTTTTACTCCTGACTTCCACGAAATCGCAAAGTTTGGAACGGACTTACGCAAACCAAAAATGGCCACCTACGCCTGAATTCCCCACCCACGCATCCCGCAAAAATTGGACTAGAGATTTTCCCCTTTTATAGATTTTCTTCTCTTTTCCACTTTTTAGAAATTCTGATTTTATCCCGGTACCAATGAGTTTACTGGTTTTAAAGATAATCCAGGACCGCATTTTGTGCAGCGGCTTTTCTTTTTGATTAATATATCTTTAAATATTATGTATTTAGTATCTATCTGTATATGCTATGTAGTTTAGCTGTAAATGTAATGTCTCGAAGATGTTAGCCCCTGTAGTTATTCTGAAATTCGAGATGAAACAAAGTTTATGCCTGTTATGTATGTTACCTTTAGTTGCGCGCGTGCGCACACTTTGTAATCTGCGACTCCAGTGCTTACCGTGACAGATAAAATGAGTTTTCCCTTGAATATATAGGCGATCGAATTCATACGCTAAATTGACAACGTACGAACCATGCGTGTCTGAGAGATAATTTCATGCAGACTGGGACGCCTAAAATGCTCTCTTGTAAAGATGGCGCTTCACGAGTGAAGTTGTCTCTCTGGCCTTTCTGTGGACGAATTCCAGAACCTACCGAACAATTTGGGCAAGTTTTGAAAGCTAAAAACGTCAATCGATGAGGTATTTTCCTGGTAGGACTGGGTGGCCCCACACCTATAAAAAAAACTATGAAACGAGAATCGGGAGCCTTCCTTTGCCATGGAATGGCAGAATTACCCAGAATTGTTTTTGGACATGAGCGAGACAACTTGAGAAGCACGAGACTGGCCCTCATGGAATGGCTGAAGCGCGGCCAGAGGAAAAGATTTCTAGCCAGATACTCAGGAGTAGGCCTGGTGTGTGTTGTTAACGTAGATTTTAGCTTTCTGAACAAGCTTTTATCATAGAAAATTCGCGACAAAGTTGTGCTTTCACTTCGCTGTAATCTTCGTGTCAAAGAAACGGTATAATGTAAATAAGAGAATAACTAGATTCATATTTGCAGATGACCTGTCCTCTGTCAAACTACTACATCTTTATGAAATAAGCACATTCATTACTTTACAAAAGTTGGTTTGTTTTTTTTTTTTAAAAGGGTTTTCCTGGTTGTATGAAAAATACGTTTTCCCTCCCGTCCTCTTCTTATGCATGATCTTCGCGGAAATTACATTATGTCCCTCAATAAACCTGGAAAAACCAGTTGTGGTCTTCACTAGTTCTTTTTTGTTACCTAAATGCTGAATGCTGCATGCGCTACCCCGTTTTGTATATTCTCTCTTTCAGAGATTCCCCGTTCCCCTTTCCTTGCTCCTCGTGTTTTCCATTCCTGCAATTCCCGCCTATTTGCTGTATTGTTTCGAATTTTCTTGTTTCTTCCTGGTGATCAAGCGTACCTTGTGAGCGATCAAGGGGTTTCACTGATGGCCTGTGTTCCTTCACCTACCGACTTTGATGTTTCACCAACTGTAGGATTTTTCCCGGAAAGCGAACCGTTGGTAAGTAAAAACGCTACAGGCACTTTAGAATTTTTAAGTTCATCAATACTCCTACTAGTACTGAGTACTAGTAAAAGAAGCCAGTATGAGTGAAACGTCACGCGATCTCCCGACTCGCTTTAAAATGATATGTAACAGATGTCGATGAATTATTAGCGAGTTGCAACAGTTTGTCTTGAAAATGCCCTAAGGCAAGTTGAGACCGGACATGGAATTTGAATTTGAATTTTACATGCAACGTCTGACAATCAATTAGCCTCAATTTCCAGCTGTTTTGGGAGTCCGGTATCATCCTCCTCCCAACGTTGGTGTGGGGCCAAAACGTCTGGAAATCGAGCCTAACAATCAATTTGCTGTAGAATTATTAGCTTTTATTCTGCTGGCTTTCACATGGACACTTGCACCTGTACTTGCTAGGGTGTGACTCCTGTCTGCTGACCCCCTATAAAATTCAGAGACAGTGTAATTAAAATAGAATAAAGTGATAAATGACAAAATTAAACTTTCCAGAATTTTCAGAATCATAGTGATATTAAACTGCAAGTAAAACTTTTGCGCTAATTATTGTCATGACACCAGGCAAATGTTTTGGATCAATTGAAATATCTCTGTCAGAGTTTTTCCTCCCTGTCTGGGGCGAGTGGGATTTCAACGGAGAAGGAGGCTAGGGAGAGAAAAAAAGATATGTGGTTTATCTTGCCTGGTTGTCCCAACCTTCATTTTTGTACAGTCATGCAAGAATACCCGTCACTGACTCTTCAGGTTAGACTTGAATGCGATATTGGTATTATATTTCAAGCAAGTGGAATTCCATTACTTTTTACACGTCATTTCTTTGCCCTAGACAAATGAAAATGCAAATCAATGCAGAACTGCTGAGGGAAGAGCGGGAGTCCTTGGGAAGAAAATAGCGTTCGTGTAGGTAGTAAATGAAATCTCCCAAGAAATCATTGTAAGCTAATTCTTGTCATTAGTTTATTTATAACTTTTATTCTACATCATTAACTTTTTTGTATTTCCTATGAATTTTATAGGGAGTCAGTGGGTGATCAGCAGATGGGGAGGGGGGAAGGGGGTCTTTGTTTTGTTGAAACCCCACATGCTTGGACTTGCTCACAAAAACCAACTATAAAATTAAATATAGTCAATTACCAGGGACAGTATTATTACTATTAAACACAATCCTTAGTCTCTTAAGTATTAATGAAAGGCAGTCTGGGAGTAAAATGTCTGCCTGGGCTTTGAAGCCATAACATCCCACTTGGGAATTAAGTTTGCATGAATTGATTTTGACTTTAAGATACTTTTATCAATTAATATTAAACAGCAATGTCTACCAGAGTACTTTTCTCCCTGGGAGGAAATTGGAAGAAACTTGCCACGTCTGGTAAAAGATCCTGATGTTCTACGTCAAAGGATTAACCACGTAAGAAAATTTTGGCTGGACAGTAGAATTACCCAGCCAGTAGAACATGTAGCCACTGATTTTCATGTGATTAGCATGTATTGTAACATATCTTATTACTAAAAGAATATTACTATGAAAAGATGGAAGTGGCTAGATCTTCTGCAATTGCTTAAAAAAATTCATCGCTAATTTTCAGTTTGTAGTAAATTGTTATGCAGACATAAATTACTACTACTACTCCTCCTACTCCTACTCCTCCTCCTCCGACTACTGCTGCTGCGACTGTGACTGCCACTGCCACTACCACTGCCACTACTACTACTACTGTAACTACTACTACTACTACTACTACTACTACTACTACTACTACTACTACTACTACTACAGTAACTACTACTACTACCACCACCACCACCACCACCACCACCACCACTACCACTACCACTACCACTACCACTACCACTACCACTACCACTACCACTACCACTACTACTACTACCACCACTACTGCCTCTGCCATCCTTCCCCAGTGTCTACCTCATTCCCAGTTTTCCGTTCAGGTGTCAACTCCAATCCAGTGCCATTTTATAGCTGTTGCCTTCCTTCCAATCAGGTTTCTGATCCAGTTCCACTGTTTTTATGTCAGTTCTTCACCGAGGCTGTTTGTATTCCCCCTCTCTGACATCACCACATCCATCACTTGCCTACAATTGTAGCCCCAGGATCCTCAAACATTTTTTCAAATCAAAATGTTGATATTTGGTGAGAGGGAAAAAAGTACCCAAAGAAAAAACCTCTTGGAGGTCAGAGTAGAGAACCAATAAACTCATGGTCAACCCAAATGATGCTACGTTGATCCAAGAAGCAAACCCACTACATGTACATCATGGCTACATTGGTGGAAGGACTGACTGCTACTGCTCTCACCACTGTGCTATTCCTGCTCTCAATCATGAAATAACAAAAGAGAATGGATAAAAAATTATTGTACTAAATATGTGATAATATTAATTTAACTTTAACAACAGCTAGGTTCACTCAAAAACTATGTCCCCATTACCCTTTCACTCCTGTAAGGGCCAATGAGACTTACAGATTTTACTCTGTCTAATGCCAGACGATTTTACTTGTCAATGGGGAACCCCACAGGAGTGAAAGGGTTAACTAACTAAATAAATATCACCACTTTGCACTAAATTGCATGCTTTTTTTCTGCGGTACCTGAGTATATTGGTTTCTTCAAAATTTCTGTTGTTTTTTAGTCAGTCACAAAATGATTATCATAAAGTTACATTGTTTGTTTGCAGCTTCCCTTGTTAGACCATAACAAGCTTTCATTGGAAGATGAGTGGAAGCGAGCTCATTTGGTTCTCGCCTGTGTTTCTCATGCATATGTATGGTGCAAGGGAGATGCAGGAGTAGCAAAGGTATTTGTTACTGACATGGCTTGATGATAATTATGTGAAGCCAAGTGAATTGTTACAGATCCTATGAATAAGTGTACACTCATGATGATGATAACCAAGATCCTAATATTTTCTTCTCTGTCAATTAAAGTAAAGTAAAGTAACTCAATTTAACGTCGGTAGTTCATTTAACTGTAAGGCTGGTATCAATGGAAGCCAATGGTGCGGCCTTTACCCCCCTCTCCCTGGAGTATCTGGAGAAAAACCTCTCGGTGCAGAGTAGAGAACCAACAAACTCAACCCACACATGACGCGAGTCTGGAAATCGAATCGAGCCACAATGGTGGGAGGCGAGTGCTCTCACCACTGCACCATCCCTGCACCCCTAAGCTGTAAACACTGTTAACTTCAGGGATTGGTGCACTTTAGTACATCTTTATTGTTAAATATTATACTCCCGGGGGGGGGGGGGGGGTACTGCCATATATGGGCTATATAGGTATGTGCCGCTGTGAAGGGTATGGTTTTCAAGCGGTTTTCTCTAGCATAGGGTATATAAATCAGAGCGTTTGGGTCTAAAATAGGGTATCATTTTTCATGAAACTGACCAGTCGCTTGAAGATTCAGAAATTCCCGCTCAAAAAAAAAATTTGTGTCGGCAAAGTTTAAGTTTACGCAACTCAGCCTCAACAGTGTCGATAAATGACTATCATGAAACACTTCTGGATATTATTACCTGTCAAGTATCAATATTTAGACGGAAATCGGTGGGAGTTTACTCTAGTATAGGGTAGCAAAATTCAGCTGAACTAGCTCTGGTATAGGCTAAGGGTTCCAGGGTCCCAGCGGCACATCCCCACCCAGAAATTCCTAAAGTACCCCCCCCCCCCCAGGATTATACTAAGGTTCTCTTTCAATTTTTTTTTTGTCAGTTTCACAGACTTTCATTTTTCAAGTTTCATTGACTTAATTTGTCTTCTCTGTGAAATATAAAGTGAAATACACTTCAGCAAAATTTTATACTCCAGGTGTCAGACAGAGTGTAGTACTAGTCCTATGAGAACAACTGTTGTTTGCGACTGCATCATCGTGATGTTTCAACAATATACAGTACAACATGACCGGAAGACATCTTCAGAGTCTCACAAAGCGAATTAAACAATGTTCCATTTTGCAAAAAGCAAAACTATTTAAAATAAGTTACTCACCGGAGAGCTAAGCACACTGCCTGTCATATGACTTGGACAGCATTGCTAGTTAGAAAATAATGCAACTAACAACAGACTGACTCCATCAAACACAACCCCTGCACCAAATAAACCCAACAATATGGTGACTATATACTTAATTATAAATAATGATATTATTAAAAAACCATCACATGCATTTTACAAGTAATTGTTACTGTATTAAAATATTATACTGTGATTTACCTTAATTGTGAATGACTGAATAACTCTTAGTGTGAACATTGATCAAGGACAATGGTGGCCCTAATATGAAAGCTTAAGATCGCATGCGGCAACTGCCCAGCCCGGGAAGGGGGAGACTTTGCATACAAAGGGGCTGGGATGCTCATCAGAAATTTTGAATTAAACCAATATGGGTGTGGCCCAGGCTGTTTTGACCTCTAACACATTAAATAACATATTCTTATATTTTATATTCTTAACGAGATCTTCACCGCTCACGGTGGCGTTTCGACCAGAACACTCTAGGTGAGACCAAAATCCTAAATTTACACCCCCAAGTGAGATGACGAGCATCCTCGCCCCTTTCATTTGCAAGTCCTCCTCCCTCCCGACACCTCTCTTCCTGAGCTGCCAGGCCACTTATATTTATTTGGTGAATCGATCTACATGGTCTGAACTTACAACTCACTGCATGAACACTATACATGTAAATAATCCACTAGATATGTAGGCTCGATTTCCGCCGCTCACTCGAGTTCGGGTATCCTCCCCGAGAAGAGACGGCTGGACGCGTGAGCGATGGATTGTGTCTGTGACGTAATTTCAAAATATAATTTAGGCGAAGTTAATAGTTGCGGGGAAATAGCATTAGACATCCCAAAAACACTGATTTTAAGAAAACAGAAATTACATAACAATGCTTAAAACGTCTGTGCGAAGTTTCCAGATGATACGAGCTTGAGTTTGTGGTTAAATGATCGATGTGAGTTTGAATTCAACAAGCGAATCATCAACGAAATCTTCGGCTGCTTTAGCTCTCAGTCGACCTCATCGGCCCCCTCGTTTTGCCAGCAATAAACTCAACGTACTTTCAATTGATCTTGAGGAATTTTACTTGCTCTTACATTAGCGAAGTATGAGGAGAAAATTGCAATAGCAATGGATTTGAAAGCCGTATTTTGACCTTCGCGCCAACTGGAAAATCAGTGAAGTTTGCGAACTCAGGCGGTAGAAACGACACAATTCCCATTCTCCAGCTTCTCGAACACTTTTCGTTGTCGCAATCTTGAATGTTTCCTACCTTAAAGCACTGTAAACCTCGAACAGGCCGGGTCAAAAAATACCTTCGCAGCCAAAACATATAATTTATGCCAGACGGATTTGTGCAGGCGAGTTTCTGATTGGCGAAGATTAACAATGGCTCACCTCACGCGTCCAGCCGAGATTTCGGGAGTGAGCGCTGGCTCATTTCCCGAAACAGCGGCTGGTAATCGAGCCTACTAGATATGGAGATCCTGCAACTTACATTATTATTGTTTTAATTAGTCATGAATTACTTATTTGTCTAAAAAACAACTAAGTAACTAACTATTATCAATGCCTACCTGCATATTACGGCTTAAAGTGCACATGCAACACAATCAAAACAGTCATACAACAGACAAATTTCAGTGACAGCAGCCCAACACAGAGCTTTAATTAATTTACATTGTAGGATGGATCCTCACAGGCAATAAAATCGTGACTAACCATACAGATAACCGATAACATCACCTTTCTGGCAGCCTATTAGTCCAAAGACAAGGGTAATTCTTTACTATATGAACTGACATCACTTTCACCTCACTCTGTGAAGATGACTGAATGCATGCATGCATGCATGCTAAGGTTGTTGAAACAGTCACAAACAACATGCGTTCTTAGCACTCACTGAGAGGATCAAATACCATCATTATAGGTACGTCCTTCCCTTGCCCAAACGTTTTTTTATGCTTGAGATGCAAGTAGCTTTTCACAATAGTCCAGTGGGTTGTATTCTATTTCATGAGTATTTTAAGAAAAGTAATTTTTAAATACTTAATCAAGCTGTTTGTAGGAGATGATTTTAGAGAAATTTCCTTCGGTTGCAGATTATTCCAAAGTGTCTCGCAATACCTTGGGTGGCTGCAGCTAAGCATTTAGGTAAGAATTGTATTAAATATAAACCTAAGTGATTGCTCGAGGTTTATGCTTAAAACAAAATAATATTCTATGGACATTAGGTTACGCTTTAGTTAGCCAGCGAGCAGGTTTCTTCTTTTTGTAGTGAGGAGAGCAACACCATGTACTATGACCCCACCATACATGGAATACTAACCGAAAAAGGTTGGATTTGAGATTAAATATCGTTGTAGGCCTGATTAGGCCTAAAACGTTATTGCTCCTACAGTAATTCATTGAGATTAAGAGTGGGATTCAGATTAAGACTGAGATTAGGAGCAATAACTTTTTAGGCCTAATTAGACCTAAAATGATATGTAATCTCGAATCAAAGGTTAGTATTCAATTTATGGTGGGGTCATACATGGTGTTTTGGTGCTTCGTTTCGCAGCGTTTTGTTGTTTCAGTGTTTCACTGTTTTGTTGTTTAGTAATGTCCAAGAGAGGGCCTGCTGGCAGGCTACGTTTTAGTGGATATCACAGACCATTCTTAAGACCTTGTTTTTTCTTTACTCAATACTGGTATCTGTGTAAAAACTCAATCTATTAATTAAATTAAATATAAAAATTATACCCGAGTGCCAAAAATTTTCCTTTCCATAATGAGGCAAACCTTGATGTACTGTGGTCTCCACTTTCATGGTGAAGTATTAATAATATTATCATAATATTAATACTTCACGATCATAATGGTCACAGTGTGTTTAGCACATATGTGGAATATGACCTCATTTTTGCATTAAAGTTATGAGCAGACGCTGACATTGACTGGGAGGATCTGCAGTGTCACCCCAAGCAACATGGAATAAAAATGTCCCCCTTCTCTTTTGGCGGAAGGGGTAGTGTCAATTTTTCATTCAATCTGTCCAAGATAGTAGCTATAAGTGTTTGAAAATTTTTGGCTGTAAGTAAAAAGATTGGATGGAGCAGTCTGAAAAGAACTTGCTTTTCATGATTATTTAACTGTGTGCTTTTTAAAAGCCATTTGGAAATAGTCGGAACCTAAACATTCATTACTTGTAATTATTGCATTTTGTACCTTTTTATTAATGGTGAATCTTTTCAAAACTCTATGTAGGTATTCCTCCAGTAATAACACATTGTAGCTACATACTCTATAACTGGAAATGCATTGATCCAAGCCAGTAAGCTGTATTTTATTTTACTGAATATTAGTGCACTCTACTCATAATAGCAGAGCTCAATTATAATAAATGTTTATTTACCCTCTCGCAGAGCAAGCTCTGAATTACAGGGAGATTAGGAATAACTTATAGATATTTCACAGTCACAAAGTCCTTTAGTCTATTAGTTCTTCTTCGAAGAGGGCGTATTCTGGTGCCCGACCTCATGCAATAATCATGTTGAACAGACAGGGTACTAGAATGCGCTAGTTTCCTAACCAAGGTGGTCCAAGTCCAAGTTTGACATGTACTGTTTACATAAATCTATGTGGCGAGACTCGAGTGTTGCGAAACCTGCATTAATGAGCGTGGCCTCATAGCTTAAACTTGGGAAGATAATGTTCATTGCTTGTTTCTGAACTCTCTCCAACGATTCTGAGAGGTAGTTGGACATGTTTTTAAAAACCTCACAACCGTTTTCCAGTACTGATCTTACAAATGAGCAATAAACTACGGTGATAATTTGATTGCTGACACCACACTTCTTCAGCTGACGTAGGACATATATAGCTAGCCATTTGTTAGCTTTCCTGACTATAATGTCACAGTGGGAGTCCCATTTTAGGTCGTCTGCAAGAGTGACACCGAGAAGCTTAAATGTGCGCACACGCTCAACGACTGTATTTCCAATGAAAATGGGGCTCCACATGCAACAGTATAGTCAAGAAAGTCAACAACAATACATTTGCATTTGGTTGGATTTAAGATCTTTTTTTTTGTATTAATTAGCATAACTGTAGACGTCATTAACTAAGAAGTTAAGAGTTTTTGGAAAATCTATCCATGCAAGAAATTTTGCAGAACCCAAGAAACAATTTACAACAAATTTGCAATAAATATGAAGTGTTCTGCACAAACATTATATAAATGCAAACAGGAATAATGTAACCTTAGAACAATTGACTGCAATCTGAAACTGTACTCCAGTGAAGATATAAAAAGCATCAACAAGTTAAATCCTAGTGCTGAATATGACCCACACAAGAAAGGCAACTCAAACAATACCAAGCCAATAATGTCTCCTAAATCATTGCTCATTCTAAAGAAAGAAACTTCTGTATCTTGTCCCACACAGTAAAAGCTAGTTGTAAGGCAAACTTGGGTCTCTTGACCCTAACCCTAACCCATACCTCAACCAACCCCCACCCCTAGAATAGACATGCCGCTATGAGCAGTAAAATGAACGACTTCAAGTGAAAAGGTCACAGAGGCTTAAAAAGTACTGAATGAAATTACCTAAAACTCAATTCTAATATGCACACACTGATCTAATCTTTAAAAACCATACACCTTTTGCAACTAAGTTTATTCATGTACTCCTATCAAAACTGTATTCTTCCTGTAAATTTTGATTGCAAATTTACCTTACAAGGACAAATTCATTCATACAATACAAGAAATTCCCATGTTTTTCGTCAACCTTTCTGTCGGACGAACATCAAACAATTTCCCGTTTTTATCAAGGACCCAAATTTTACAACTCTTTGACCACTAAAATCGTTAACTCGTCATCTCCCCCCTCCTTTAAAAAAGCGTCAATAAGGCATTTATTTGTAATAACTATTGGTATCCTTACATAAATATGTTAAGTATTAAGATTATGGCAGCTTTCCTTTCCTCTTAATTTGTATTTTCCAGCAGCAACAGCATCATCATCATCATCATCATCATCATCATTGTCATTTATTAGGGGTAAATCATGACAGTTTGATGCTTAACAAAAAATTTTAAATTAGAATGGTTCTCATGGTCCAAATCTTAATAAAATTATAATTATATTTAATTGAATTCTCTTGGGTGAATGTAGACAGACCTTTGATTACTATTATTTTTATGTTGTAAATACCATAGTTTGTTTTACCTATTTTATCCCTCTTGGTTTTTTTCCACATTATACCTTGGTATTTCTATTTCCTGTCTGGAGGCCTCTCAGCATGAAGTAAGTTGAGCTTTATTCAGCATTAATTATCATTTCAGTGGGTGCAGTTGTAATTATATGTCCTCAAATACAGGGAATCAGAGGCGTGGAGAACTTTGATGAACATCACAAGTGTTGATTACCTATTATCTATTTAAGTGTTTTAATGCTAACCATAAATTATTCACTCATAAACACTTAACAGAAGCCTAACATTAATCAGCCCTACAACCCCAACTTGAAACTGTATTATAATGTATTTTAATCCCGTTGGAGCCTGCACCTGAAGTTTTCAGGTGTCTATATAAGAGATAAAAGAGAAATGATTGACCTCACACTTACAATGTATCTGGACAACTTAATAATAAATAATAATTATTATTATCTCTTTAGTGTTTAATAATATTATTTTATTGTAAAATATAAATAGGAGTTAGTGACAGCATTTATTTATTTTTAATTAACTTTTACTTTCAGCTCTGCATGCACTTTAACGTAAAAAGAGTTAAAATTATTTTCCAGTTGAAATGCCTCTAAGGCTAAGTTAAGTATTAAAAGCTTTTTATTTCATCCCTCAGCAATATGGATCTAGCAATAATGATTACAGGTTCATCAACTGAAAAAGGATTTGTGAAAATCCCTCTTCTTATCGAGTTAGAGTTTGGAAGAGGTTTGCATGTAAGTGCACATGATTTGTGATCTTTCAAAATGTATCCAAATAAACAGTGAAGTGAAAGTCTTTATACTAGTACGCAGCAAGCAGAATTTTCTGAATCATTCAGTCACTGATTCACATAATCATGCAGGCATATACCAGGCCCGATCACATGCACTATCATTAATTGTACAGTTGTAAGAAGCAAGTCATCAACAAAATCAGCTATTTAAACGATAAGCATTCAAGGAATAGCTTGAAAGGTCCTACTTTCTTTTGGTCTTTTCCCGGCCTGTAAATGAGGGCTATCTCAGTTCTACAGTACTGTGACTCATTTCACACATAACATATGCAAGTCACGTAATTGTGTAAATTGACAGCTGACATTTAAGTATACGCATATGGTATATACAAATTCATAGATTGAGGAAACTTAATGCAGCCTCTTTGTTTCAGCTTAGAAAATTGGGCAAATGGCTTGTTTTCTTCAACAGAGTAACATTAATTTTGTTTCATATTAATTTTTTATTTCCTTAGGCTGTCATTGATGGACAAAAGGTCAGGAATGCCCCAGTCATTCAGTTCATTGTCACTTAAGTTTGTTTTTTTAAGTACTCTGGTCTTCCCAAAAATAACGTGTTTTATTAAGTCTTTTCTTATTTGCCATATTTTTGCCCTGGCCTTAGGTCTTGATCTTTCAATTACCTAAGATAAGCCATCATTTTTTTTATTTTAATTCATTTTAACAATAACAATCAATAATAATTATAATAATAAATTATTATTACTGTCATTGTTATTATCAATTTTAATTTTATTTTTACAGTCTTGATTGAGAGAAAATCTGGCAGCCCTCTTAATTGACTCAGAAAGTGAACATTATTGGAAAAAAATTGGTTTTGTTTAAAACTGTGCACATGTAGATCAGTGTTGTTTTCAGAGAACGTAATTATTATGATCATTATAGTATCAAATGACTAATTATTTTCAAGAATTATGTACTAGTTAGTGACTGTTAGTGAGCCTAAATTAAATAATCACTCCCCATTAACCCTTTGGCGTCCAAACCGGCCTAAACCACAACCCCTGGGAGTCAATGGGTTAAGTGGCTAAAGTTAAAGGCTACTTGTAGCCTCATGGGCTCAGCACGTGTTTATTAAATCCTCACATGTAGTGTAATAGCAGCTAAGAAGAATGGGTGATGTTTTACTTTTATTTAGGGTTAGGGTTAGAGCTTATATATCCACCGGATAACTCACTATCCAGCGCATAAACAGTAGCAAAACCAATTGAGTTATTGAGTGGATAGTGATTTATCCAGTGGATAGCGCTATCCACCCTTTGAACAACTGGGGCCTGGAGATCATGGGTTCAGGATCCGTTCTGACCACTTGTTGAATTTGATTCTGGTAGTCCCTGGTTCACCTTGCACTTGTAAATAGCCTACTGGTTTGCCTTCCGCCAGTTGGGATTCTAAACAGCTTGTTGTTTTCTGTTCTGTTATTTTGTTGATTGTGTCTCAATGGCTCTGAAAAGACACTATGGAGAGTGGTCAATTAAAGTATAATTTTATATTGTATTGCATAAGGAAGTTATATAATTTTATTTAATACATAAAAAATAGGAATTAAAAAAATAATAAATTTCCTGAATCCTGGATCGGAAGGCAGTCATGGAATTTGAATTTGAATTTGAATCATAGAAAGTCATGAAAAATGTCACGATGGTGGTAATCTACAAATTAAAGGAACAATGTATTTTTGTGTTATGGAAAGTGATGAGAACAAGGCATTAGACCTTCAATTCACTTTTAATTAACACCAAAGAACAAATCGATAAGGTTTATAGCTATCTCATTATTATTTGTTCCAAAAGATGTTTATTGCAGAAATATTTTCACAGTGAGTCTGGTTACATGCAATTAAGATTCTGGTGTTTGATGTCACTTGATACTCCACAATTAACCTAAAGAACTTTCTTCCTGAAAAATTTCTGAATTTTAAAGAAATTACTGAAAAGTTACTAGCATTATTAATTTGCATCAGAAGTCATTGAGCACATAATTTATTCGGCTCTTAACCAATTTTAATTGGATTGTTTATCTCCAAACTACATGTACTTGTATTTTAATTCTTTTTCAGTCCGTCAAGAATTCTGACAGGGTAGGATTGACGGAAGCGTTGAAATCAATCAAAACGACAATAATGAAGCTAACAGCAATATTCTTGCAAACGAATGGTAAGCAAGGAAATGTTATTATTCTTATTGTCTGTTGTTGAATTTCTCCAGTAATTGAACTTTGTGGGCCACTACAAATAGCCACTTACACAAGTTTTACGAATAGCTCATTCAGTGTACAAATAATCTGCAAGTTTTGTTAAGTTCACAAAACTTGTGTGGCACGACAGAAATCTCAAAAGGAGTTCAAAGTGTTCACTGAGGGTGAGAAGATTTTTTCAAAATAACAAAAAAAATGTTTGAGCTTGAGGATCACTAAGTCTTCCTATTAATATTGATGTCATTTTTAGATGTTGTTGATCCTGATGAATTCTACCAAAATCTTAGGCCATATCTTTCTGGGTAGGTACCTAGTAAATAACACACTTCTCAGCAAGTGTATACTTTATGTGTGCCTCAACAGGATATGGAGTGAACATCAAGGTCTGCCAAACAGGTTTATTAAATATAATCTCCCAAATAAAAGTGTTTCTCGAATATCGTTCTGCTAAATTTTCCCAGAGTCCAAAATTAATAATCTCCATTTTCAAAAGTCAGGCATATCATTATTTCTGGAGGGTGGCCCTGCTTACACTGAAGAAGGGATCATGCAATTGAATAGTCACTATAAATTCTGCCAAAAATTTTCTGACTTTCCCAGGGATTTTTTTTAATTTCCACCACTTCTTGAGTGGAGGTTACCACTTTCTGAGTGATTGGGGATAGGGTGGGTTGATCATGTGAGTGTGAACAAACAAAACAAATCTCCCGACTTTAGAGCCGCAGGAGTTAACATAATGAAAATCTCAACACTCAGGACAATTTGGTTTAAAATCTTAGTCCAGTAATGGACAGCTTTCTTTTTAATCAGACCACGCAGAAATTACTGCATGTTCTGCCCGTCACCTTATTATAATTTTTATCATTATTCTCTGTTTCCTCCAATAATATTGTTTGTTTCCATTGTGTTAAATCAAGGCCCTGATTAAGCATTTTGACATTTTCTGCAAAAAATTATGTTGGAGACTGTAATGACATTTTACCAATTTTCATTGGAATTCATGCCACTATGAAAGCTCATTGACACACATCAAAAAACGCTTGCCAACACTGAGGCAATGTAGCACGTGGTTGTTTCAGTATAGTTTTATAATGACAAAGAAAGGCTTTCATCTGTTGTAGGTGGAATGGCAATCCCACTTTGCCAGATGGTCTCCTGTATGAAGGTGTCAGCAAGACACCATTGAAAGTAAGTGATGTTTCTGAGAATGCTTACATAAACATTAGTAAGGAATTGCCCTACCACATCCCACTCCCTGTTTCCCTGGACTACTAGCTACCTCTTCTCCCCCTGAACCTCACACTCAGAGGCCGGGACTAAGTGGGAGGTATCAATTTCTACAATCCTATGCACCCATCCCCACACACATGCAGGAAGACACTGAAGTAGAAGGTATCTAGGGTCTTTTGACCCATGCAATTGCCTTGAAGAATAATGTAAGAAGGAATGACAGTAGAACACAAGACTTTATGATAATCATCACCATCAGCAGTAGCAGTAGTAGCAGCAGCAGTAGTAGTAGTAGTATAATAGTATTCTGCAATTGAGCATGCTCCTCCTAGTGGTGCCAGTGGATATCATGGAGAACCAGTGTTGTTGAGACTTTTGTTCGTGGTGGGCAGGGAGGGCCAATGGCTGTGAGGGCTTGACAAGGAAAGGACCATGAGGACATCAAGAATAATAATTACTAGGATGAACTTCATATCCACAAGTGGGCATGTTACAAGAAGCATCTGGATGAAAACAATAAAAGAATTAAAACAATATTTTTTATATGTTGACTGAGGGCAGTATAAATCAGTTACTATTTATTTGCATATCTTCAAATGTACTAGTAAGAAGGCCTTTTTATGTGTCATTTAACTTTTTTCGTCAGTATTCTGGTGGAAGTGCAGCGCAATCTTCAGTGTTTCAAGTTTTAGATGCTGCTTTAGGTGTCATCCATGCAGGTAAAAGTATGAGCTCACCATGCTAAATTGCGAGTTATTTTCATTTATCATCAACAGTCTCCATCGGTTCAGTAAGGCAATAATAATAGTTAGGCTTCCACCTTATGGAATGCCCAGCTCTCCAGCAAAGACCCTTACAGGGAAACTGCCTCTAGCAGAGGTATGTCCAGGTTTGACCCCAATTAGATGCACGCGGATTTCAATAAGCGTCACGAAGTGTCCCCTTGCTCTTCTAGCCAACTTCAACATCACTTGTGTCTCAGAATACAGACAATTTATGTCACAAAGTGTCCCCCAAATGCTGCTCTTTAAGTGAAGATTAACTGCTGCATTTACTCAAAGCTAAAAATATCACTAACCTTTACCCTTACCTTATTGTTGAAAATAGGTAGCAAATGCTTAGACTTAAAGGGACACTTTGTGTTGGATGTCAAAATTGGGCGTGCATCTAATTAGGGTCAAACCTGGACATAAGTGCTCTAGCAACAGCTGAAAGCTTATGTGTGGGATAACAGATACCGGTATTTTGTACCTACTATTAAATTTTACTGGTCATGTATGAATATCATGCTGTCATTTTACATGGCACTAAAGGCCCTTGTTTTCTGCTTTATACAGACCTGACTCTCAAATATTGCAAGCATTTTTTTGTCTTTTCGTAAACATAGATAGCAGTTCAGTTGGCAACTTTTTGGAGAGAATGCGCTATTACATGCCTCCAAAACATCGTGCATTTATAGAGGCTGTAGGACAAGGACCCTCAATCAGACATTTTGGTGAGTTCTTTATAACTAAAGCTGTTTAGTGCAAGATGCTCTTTTCCCTCTAATTTGACCTTTTGACATGAAGATTCGTTTGCTCTTGATAGCACTAACAAGTGGAAATATCCAATTGCTTGAGGAATACAACCAGTGTGTAGAAAACCTGAAGGATTTCAGGAGTGCTCACTTACAAATTGTTGCAAGGTTAGTAACATTGCTTGATTTACCATTATTCACAATCTTGTCTCAAATTCACTTATTATAAAGTACTACTAACAGTAACTGTGATCAAAGAATCACTTTCCTTTTTCCTTCAGATTTTGAAAGTGTGTTTGCTTAACAACTGACAGGCAAAATTCTGAGCTTTGATTTTCATCCAAATGCTGTTTACTTTGAGTGTAATAATTTATAGGTTTTGAATTTCATGGTCTGCCATTACTCACACTCAAAACTGACTGACTAGACTTCAGAGGGTTGGATCTAGGGAAAAGCAACGTCATTTTACTCGCTATGCAGACGCAGCTTATTGCACAGTCATGCAAAACACAAATCTGAAAAAGTCCCAGGCTCCATATCAGTTCAGAATAATTATTGATTTTTTGGTCACAGTAGAACTTAAAACTGCTGGTATTTGCTCCATGGTTTTAAGACTTGGTACAAAATGTACATTAAGGAAGTTATTATTATTGTTGTTTTCTTGTTGTTGTTGTTGCTGTTAACCACAACTTTACTTACTTAAAAAATAATGTTGTGTACATGCAGATATGTGGTGATTCCAGGAAATAAAGAAAAAGAAAAGAAACAGTTTGGCATGGCCATGCATGGAACTGGAGGATCTGGTGAGTTTTTCACTTTTGGGAAAAAAAGGCATGCAACAAGTTTTATTTGCTACAAAAAAGCTGGCTTGTCAAATTTTCAGGAAATGTGTTTGTCATGAAAAGTATCTATCATGTTTTCTTCAAATAAAAAAATTGCTGTCATAAAATTTTTCCTTTGGAAATGATTGAAGAGAAGATTGATAGTCTCATTCCCACTTCCTCACCCACTTGTTGAATGAGCTGAATGTAGTCTTCAGACTAAGCATGGCTTCCCAATCTTATCACCAAAATCGTAGAGCCCAATTTTGATACTAATAATTATTAAAATTCACTTAAACACCAAGCATGACCTCAAGGCTGTGGAAAATAAGATGGGTATTTATGACACTTATCCCAGGCACCTTGATGTTTGAATAAGAACACATCAAAGCAGATTTGGCTTTTTGCATGGTGGGTCTAAAACACAGGTCAGATTCCACAGGTCAGGGTACATGTCACTGTGCTACAGACAAATAAACAACACCAAAAGTGTTTCCTAGTCCTAATCACCCTACAAAAATGTTGTTTCAGGTTTAAGGGAAATGTTTGGCTTAGTTGTTCATCACTGGAGCAGAGACTGGAATGTGACTTGTGTTAAATTGGACCCACCTCTTTTTACGCCACATGTGATTCCATTATCTCTCACTAACGTATTGAATAAATGATCTTTATACCTTTGCAGATATCATGCCTTTCTTGAAACAAGCCAGAAACGAAACAGGTGGAGCTCTCATCTGTACTAACAACGAAAAAAAAAAGAAAGTAAACAGTGCAACTTACACCACAGGATGAGCAAGGATTGGGTGCAAATTGGATGGATTGAACTGCTTGAAATAGAATTAAAAGCATTAAGCAGTCATTGTCCACATTTATAATAATGTTCTGCAGTTGCTCTCTCAACTTACATTAATTTTTGTCCAGGCATGTCTTCTATTAACATTAGCATTCGTACAGGAAAAACCACACTGTCAAATCCATGGTACATTCAATAAACATTGACCTAGCTCTCACACTAACTCAATAGCATGGCACAAGGTCTTGCACAATCACAGCCAATGTTTAAACAATTTGTTCTTTATCAATCAGAAGAGTGTGGTATGCATTCATGTATATGATAGATACAGTATAAACGGATTTACCATGAAACCTAAAAGGAAATGGAACTCCTAAATAAACAAAAACAGTCAAAGAACTAAAAAAGAAAAACAAGGTTTAGCATACTTCTCTTGATCTTGACTCTGGGTGACTCCCAGTTGCTTGATAGTTCATTAATTACCAGTAGATTGATGGCATTGCAATGCAGATATCACTGAGGTCATGGATTCTAATCCATTCAATAATTCAGACTTTCCTTTTGTTGCTCCTTAAGTAACATTCACACAGCTGTAACTGTACTGATCTAACACCACACACTGTTTTTTTTTCTGTCAAATGCATGGCACAAGGTCCCCCCAACCCTATGTACAGCATTAATTTTTATCCAGCATGAGTCAAGGATTCTTATGCCAATAATACCAAGAGCAAAACAAGCATTGTTTTAACATCTTTTTGTTTAATTCTGCCACAGGAGAGAAAAGCTCTCCAAATTTTATATATTCCTTCTTGCACAACTTAGAAATTATGGTAATAATATTATTAAATTTGATTCATGGATCTTGTGATACCAAAGGTTACAAATTAATAACAATTTACAATGAAGTTTTACTTAATAATATGATTGTACATAGCTGTATGCATTTTAAACAACAAAAGAAATGTCACAGTATTTACCAAATAAATAAAGTATGTAACGTGTAGTCATACCAGGAATAGATTAATATTATTATGCATCTATCAATGTTAAGCCCAAGGAGGGGGAGGGGAAGGGGGGGGGGGGGTGGGGAACCCCGGGCATATGTGGGGCATTTGACCTCTGTTGCCTTCTCCACCCTCTGGAATTTGACCAAGAATCTGGGCTCCAGGGTGGGGACGTTTGCTTTTTTTGCGTGGAGGAATGGGACAAAGTCACATCGACCCATGTGCTCGTCGTCTGTGTGCCAGCCATCTTGGAATTGAAGTAGCGTGGCTAAAGCCCTGAAAGACGGCTGTTTTTAATAGTGGTTGCACTTCTTTTAATATTTATACAAAAACACTACTTCTCACTACTCATTTTCAAATGAATATAAATTGATGGAACACCTTACTTAGTGGGGATTGTGTGGATTGTTGATAATATCGACTCACTTTTCATCAGAGAATCAAGCATTGCAATTCTATTAAATATTTTCTATCCATTGACTAGGAGAATGCCTCTCTTGAAGATTACAAGTGGCTGTAGAACAGGGATATTACTTCCCCAAGGTGGGGATATTTGATCCGATTTGACCAAATTTTGGGGCCCCACGGTGGTGCCATAAATTCTTATGAAAATTCTTATGAAAAGTCAAAATTAATGCCCCACATATGCCCAGGGTCCCCCCCTCGAGTTTAACATTGATAGATGAATTATTGTTGAAATAATTACCAAGGATGCTGAATAAAGGGGCTGCGTCACTTATACCTTAAACAAATCTTTCTTTTCAGGGAACAAAATTAAATGCTATAATCATATGATAGTTTCTTTACTAATAACCACCATACATGTCCACTTAA
>OX421452.1:10814734-10817234 GCA_949126865.1 Montipora capitata | reverse complement strand
TCTGTAAGAAAAATGGAAGCAGTCCTGGATCCCACTGAAATACATTCTGATTTATACTCACTTGATAAATTACAGTTGGATAGCAAGAACAGACAAGAGCTTTGTCATACAGCTGATAACTTAGAAACAAGTTCTTCAAAAGTAGGGCTGTCTGAAATGGACCATGGTAGAAACCAATAAGCATAACTATGAGTGTTCAGCTGAAAAACTGAGTTAATTCTTACTCCCATTTGAGAAGTAGTCTGTCAGTGAATGTAATTTCCGTGATGGTGTCATTTGACTTCAACAAGAAAGCATTTAATATTAGTTTCAATAACATGGGTGACAAATTACTCCTTAATTTTGTCGCAAAATTTTAGCATTAATATGTAATATTTCACATCTGAAATTGAAAGGTCGAGACAGCAGAGAGCAAATCGTGACTTTTAAGAAGATTACGACATTTTTTAATTTATAAAACATGTTTCGATGTTACGAACATCATCGTCAGTTACAGAATATTTAGAAAAAACCATTAGGACTATACAACAACCAGGCGAAAAATGCATAATTAATTATGATTAAGTGACAAAAATTGATAACATATTCGAGTGAGTTGCAAAGTGTTGGAAAGAGTATAAAGCCTAAAACGTAAGTGCCAAATATGAGGCTTTGTTACAACATAATGATTTCTTCTGTGATCACTGAAAAGATGGACCACAAGATGGAATGTCATCTGAGCGTTTGTCCTCTGTTAGATCAAAATTAATAGATCTTGGGCAAATTTTATTGATCTATGTTAACTTTCTAGTTGGTCAATGAAGTAGGAAGGAATCTAAAACTCCTCATTCACATTCCACTTCTTATTGGAAAGTATTGCAGGCAGCTAACTCTTACACTCAGTTTTACCTCATGGGTGTTGGTGCCTTTCTTTATCTCAATCAGCATTTTAAGTCCAAGACTTGAACAAAGCTCAACAACTTCCTCCAGAGTAGGAATCTTCTCTTTGGGAAACTTGTGGCTAAATTTACAAAACGTATCATTAATCATTAACCCTTTTACTCCCACTGGCCACTTATAGATTAATACTCTGTCTGCGGCCCGGTTCAGACACCGTACTTCACATGAACCGAATTCGAATTTAGACCGACCCAAATAAATTAATCCAGGCTGAATTGATTCAGACGCCGAACTTAATTGCGCCGAAATTAATTCACAGAAGCATACTATGACTGAAGAAAATTTCAAAGTTGTAATAATTTCTGCATTTTGATTCGGTTCATGTGAAGTATGGTGTCTGGATCAAAGCCACTGCACAGACCGTAATTCCCGGCCAAGCCAGGCAGGCAAAATTGCTTGGCCGATCCGAATTAGACAGGTTGTTCTGAACTGATTCAGACCCCGTACTTCACATGAACTTAATTCTGCCAATCAATGAATTTGATTCCGTTCATGTGAAGTACAGTGTCTGAACCGGGCCTTATGCACCAGTCATTTGAAACCCTCAGACCTAACCTGAGTATCAGGCCTTTCTTAGCAACAGGGTAGGGGTAGGGAGGAATTGGAGAATTTCTCTCCCCTTCTTCCCCACCTGCCAAGAAAAAACAAGAAAAAGAAAAGAAAAGCCTGATATTCAGGTTACCTCAGACCTCCCTCTTCCCCTTCCTTCTGGGCATGAGCAGGGGAATGCAGGGACATTCACTTCATACTCAATCTATTTGGCTCCCCTGGTAAACAGTGACTACTCCAGGAGTCACAGTCCCTGAATCCTGTACAAGCTGGAAGTCACTCCATGGTCAGTGCATGGTTTTCATTTTTGCACCACGAGCATAGATTATTCTTGGTTTTCACGTGACATCATCAAAATTAAAAAATAAGGAATTATCAATCGTTTTGAGACTTTAGTTTAGTACGGCATTAGAACAGCTGAAGACTTGCATGTATCTTTTCACAAATTCTCAGTTTTTATCTTGTGATAAAGCAAGGTTGAATTTCTAAGCTATTGTGTGACATGATATTTAAAAATTGCAGCCGAGAATGCTATCATGTAGGTTAAAAAAGTGACTTACCCGCCGAGATTTTGCAATAGGAACAGTCCTTGTATGAGTCATAATAACTACTCATATAGATCTTTATGAGCCCTCAAAAGACGACTAAACGCTTTTTATAGCAAAACTAACAAAACTCAATGCCATTATGTTTTTGTTAGCTTCTGGTCACCATATTTGTGCCCCTCAAAGCGACACAAACATGGCGTCTCCATACAAAGCCTTATAAATTTGAGTTACCGGTAAACATTTCCTCAGATATCTCCCGCACGAAACATCACACAGACCTAAACTTTTGCAAGACTGTTTGAATATTCATCCTCCTTTATCTCTTTGATTCTTGTCTTTATTTGTTGAATGGTTTTGTCGATTTTTTTTTTGTGTGACAGGGAAAACCAGCAATTGTTGCTTTGCTTCATCTCGGAACAACGGGATGCTTTGCAAAGTTCAGTATCACCATGGACCAAGAAAGG
>OX421452.1:10799734-10802234 GCA_949126865.1 Montipora capitata | reverse complement strand
CGTCGACAACTAACTATGTCCGATGGAAGCATTCCACACACTGGAGTATTTCGTTGTTGATTACAAAATTATTCCCGGGAGAACTTGGAACTAACAACGCAGATACGATCAAAACACGATAGTTGTCGACAACTAAACGATCGATGATATTGGCAATTTTTGACTCCTCAGTTTATTATGTCATCAGTGTAGTTAGTCATTTATTTATTCAATTTAAATTACTTTTATCATGTTTATTTATGCTATACTGTACAAGTATGAAGCTGTTCTCCACTGCACTAATTGTATTCTAAAACCAATTTATTATTTATGTGAATGTGTAGTTATGTATTTGTAACCATTTTATCTGGAATATATTTGTAAGCACTGCTCGCCTCGACTTGCTAACTACCAGCATTGCATAGCTTTGAGATATTTTATATAAAATACATAATAAAAACGGAACTGAAAACTGAACTGAAACTATCCCCACACACTAGAAAAAGCGGTGAACAATGTAGTTATCGACAACTGAGCAGTTTCCCGTTTTGAAAAGGGAAACTACCTACTTGTCGACAACTTAAAATTTAGCGTTTAGTTGTCGACAACTCGTCCCACACACTGCGTTTCGTATTTATCGAAAAAAATAGTTGTCGACAATTAAATGTCTGGAGGTATATCTATGACAAATTCGATGATCAGTATTTGAAGTAAAATCGTCCAAATCATGAATGCATCAATCCAAAGCTGAATGACAACAAGCCGATTCTGCAAATGGCCATAACGCAAAAAGGCATAACGCAAATAGCCATAATGTAAAGAGGAATAACGCAAAGGCATAACGCAGAAAGGCATAACGCAGCAAAGCATAACGCAAAAGGCATAACATAAAATAGCTATAACGCAAAGGGCCTTTGAAGAATGGAGACTAGCTGTGTATTCCGTAAATAATTTCAGCTCTAAAGAAAACGTCAATTGATTGTTCAAGGGAAGAACATATAATCGCTATCGAACTTTTTCTTCCTGTTTAAGTTATGCCTCTGCGTTATGCCTCATTGCGTTATCCTTTTTGCGCTATGGCCATTTGCGTTATGCGTCTTTGCGTTATGGCTTTTTGCGTTATGCCTCTTTCCGTGATTGCCATTTGCAGAATCGGCTTGTTGCCATTCAGCTTGGGATTGATGCATTCGTGATATGGACGATATTATTTAAAATACTGATTATTGAATTTTGTCACAGATATCCCTCCATATAAATGTCTAGTCTGTGAAGGCCCTTATATTTAATCTATTTAATATTTAGTTATTTATATATTACAAAGGCGTGAAAAACGCCGTTTTTAATTTGTTTAAGCTCTCTTTTGGAAAGGAAAAGTTGCTGGATTTAAGCGTTAATAAAAATAGGTTACAAAACTACCAGATCCCAACTTTGTTTAATGTGAACGATAGCATATAACAAAGTGCTAACCATACGGTGCCAACAATAATATTTTTACAAATAACTTTTACGTTTTTGGGGAAAATGTAAGTATTAAAAAACAAAGTCTGGTGAAAGAGGACATAAGAAATCGCGACATAAATGATGGTGGCTAACATGAAGTTGATCATGGGGTATCTTGGAATGTACACGAGCAGTCTTTCGGCATTTGCAATCATGTAGATATGAATCTGGGATAAGTAGGTCTCAAGAGTTATTTTTCCAAGCCAGCTGAACAAACCAAGGTATCTAGAACGTAGAAACGGGTGAAGATTCCTGAACCAAAGGAAAATTACAATCGCGATTGGTGATGTAAACGGGTGGATGACTTTGTAGAATTCCCGCTCTGCCATCAAAACGAAGTGGAACCACATGACAAAGATACCAAACAAAGCGACTGTAATCCAGATTTTCAAGAGCAAGGCTACTTGTGCCGCTCGCGGTGTGTCGTGCTTCTTGTCCAAGTAGTTAAGAAACTGTTCAATGTACGGATAGTTATACGCGCACAGCATTCCTACCCACGCTGCACAGTGGTCAAGTCTATGGAAAAGAACACGGCGTACTTACAATGATATCGTCGTAATTTTTATCGGGTTACAAGTATCTTAAAGCCTGATTTCTACGAGCCACTGTTGTTATGAAGGAGATGTTAAATGTTAACCCCGGTGAATGAATGAAATGACTGTATGTAATTTTCGGTGGATATTCGGAGAAAATTCGCGTGTTCCTTTACAGGAGTTGAAGCTATCACCCTCCGATTACTAGTTTGGGAGCTCTACCACTGTGATAGATGTTAACCCCTGTGAATGAAATGAAGAGATTTTTTTTTTATCGATGGTGACTCGGGGATACTCGGAAAGAATCCGAGTGTTCCTCTGGAGGGAGCCGAAACCTACGACCTTCCGATTACGAGTTTGGAAGCTCTACCACTGTGGTAGATGTTAACCCCGGTGAATGAAATGAAGGGATTTTTTATCGGTGTTGACTCGGGGATACTCGGAAAAAATCCGAGAGCTCCTTTGCGGGAGTCGAAGCTACGACCTTC